>JAMWEH010002601.1:0-14072 GCA_024721245.1 Mitragyna speciosa | reverse complement strand
AAAGTTGTTCTATTGAAATTCAAAATCCAATCATCCTTAAATCCACTATGAATGTGATGACCTTTACTCCAATTGATCCAAATTGTGATTGAATGTATAGAATCTGAAAGATTGTACAAAGATTGTGCATTAATTTGTTCAAAATATAAATTTTGCTTCAAAACTATAAAAATCGGATAAAAATCCTAATTTTTGAGAAATTCTTCAAAAGGAAAAAAAATTATGAAATTGAGCCATTTTTATATTAAAATACTTAAAATGTACTAAAAACACACTAAAAATATATATGTACTACTATGCTAAAATAGGTAAAATTATCACTTGTCACCTATTCCTTAACGAAACCTAAGATTTCTTTCCTATTTATTTGGAATCCTTTTGACTATTTATAAATAAGTCATTTAAGTTAATTTATCTCATAATTTAATCCCATAAGTATCTCATACTTATCTTAATTATAATTTAACCCAAAGACCATATTCTTATTATGTGTGACTTATTAGTTCTATTCACGTTGGCAATAAGTACAAATTATAACTCATTAATTAATTAATTAAGAGATAGATAAATTAAATACTTTAATTTATCATTAGTTCAACTAATTAATTAACTCATACTTATAGATCATGAGTGGCATCTATCAATGCATCATGACTACCTAAGTGAATAAGAAAATCATATGGTAGACTATACTTATGAATGACAATGTTACCATATAATTAATATCTCTTTACCAAACTATATCCTTTCACAACTAGAACTAGATCCGTGATCTTCCCTTCTTGGACCTGTCTACAAATTAGGCTCGTATTTCTTGTCTAGTAGCTTTTGACCGTGATTTGTGAATGCATTCTGCGAGCCTTGATTGTGGGATCCGTGAACGATTCTCGTGACATGATTTTTAATATTTATATTTCAAATTTTTTGTACGAATTCAACCCTTCATAAGACATGATGTGCGCACGGTTGCGTTAGCCAAGAAAGTCTTGGATTTCAGGTATGCAACTCGTTGAACTCAAGACCTCGTTTGATTCGTGAACCAAGGAACCCTTGACGTGGAGTTGTTTTGCCTTGAATCTTCCCTTGAAGATGAGCACGCCTATAGGACAACTAGACTAGACCAAGTTGAGCGAGTTCAATCGTCTAACCTAATTAGCTCTAAAGACTTGATCAAAAACTCAAGAAAACTCTAAGCGAAGTTGGTGGTCGCCACAAGCAAGCTTGATAAGACCAAGAGTAGTTCTTAATCAACAAAGAACCAAGAAAATTCTCAAAGAGAACACACAATATTTCTGAAAATTCTGATTTAAAATTCGTAACTAGAAAATAGGCCTATAAATAGGCTTATAAAGAACATTCTAGGGTTGTGAAAATAGACTTAACTTCTAAAACAAAACCTATACTAATGAAACTACCAAAACAAAGCATGAATTAACTAAAATAACTAAGTCTATTACAACTCTAAAAACTTTAAAAATTCGTAGCTAATAAACCCTAATGGGCTGGCGGTCCATTAAGCCCACAAAACCATCAATTGGACTTCAATTCTTCAAGCTCCCCACTCATGTGGTCCATGAAGCCCTCATGCAAAGTTTGTTCAGCCCAAATCACATTAATGAGTTGTTTAGATTGATCCTTCGAGCCCAATTGCAAAGCCTTTTCGTACGAGTCCAATATGAGTCCATGCAATGCATCCTTCATTCTTCTAGTTCTTGCTCTAGTCATAGGACCATCCAAACCTTTAAGCACATCATTGAAGCTCCTCAAACTCGATCCATCATCCTTGGAATGTCCCCCTTGAAGGTCTCCAACTTGGGACTCATCATTCCCTCCTTCCTCGAAAGGATTCGTCCTCGAATCTACGAGTTCATATAAATTAACATAAGTAACTAAAGGATTGATACATAAGCAATCACAAATTTTAAGCAAGCTCATAACTAACTCAAGTGATAAACGTAAAACAAGTAACCTAATGCAACTATGAACACAAATAGCATAAAAGACTAAATCACAAGTCATAGGTGAAATAACAAATTCTAACTTAAGAAGAATAAACATGCCTAGATGAGAAATATCTTTAAAAACATGCAAAAGAATGAACATACAAGAACTTCTAACATGATAAAAATGAATTTTAGAAGATAAAATCCTATGGACATCAATCTGAAAATCAATATCAATGTAGTAACCTAGAACCCATGCATGGAGACTCAAAGAATAATGTAAAATAAACTGAAAAACACAAGAGTTATCACTAACTAAGACATCAAGATGCTTTGAATGGAATGCATGGACAAACATATACATCCTCAAACAAGTTTTATGACATGAAAAATTACATAAAACATACTGAAAATTACTTAAAACATGATGATTTAACATATCATAACCCTGAAAACGGATTGCACCATGCAAAGATAAATATGCTGAATGCAAAACATGATTACTAACTAAAATACTAGAATGAATTGGATAGAATGCATACAAAAGCATATAAACTCTATCATGGAATAATAATTTGCAAAATAAACCACAAAAATCGCTAGAAATATGATCATAAAACACAAGAAATCCTTCAAAACAGATTGACCTAGATGAAGTTAAACAAACTAGATGCAAGGCATAATCACTTAAACTAATGGAATAAACATGCAAAACTAAATTAATGTGCAAATTAAAATAATTAAAACTAAAAGAACATAAAAACTTATGCCACAGTCTAGTAGAATCCAGCAAATTCATCAATTTAGTTGTGGCATTTGGACTTTGTGAATCAATCCAATTGACACCATGCCACCAATCAAACATGTATTTGATCAACCAATTGGTGTTGATGGCATAAGACCAAATTTTTGTCTTAAAACATTTCTTCCTTGTCAAGTCATGCCCTCGAAACACTTGTATCGCCTTGCTTGATGATCCAAAAATTTGCAACTTTAAGTCATTGAAGGGACAATTTGCAGGTAGCATTCTTTTGTCTTGAAATTGGCTTCCAAATTGCTGCAAAGGAGAAACAAAAATACTAGGAAAACGAGTGTTAGGAGAGTTAGCAAAATAATCTACTTCTTTGTACATAGGCACAAGAAGCTTAGGCCTTTCAATCAAAGCACTCTTTTTCTCACTTTTGCTAGCTTCCACTTCCACTCTCTTATTTTCTTCATCTTTCTCAGAATTTTTTCTCTTGATTTGTTCTCCGTCAAGATCTACACTATCCTCACTCTTCTCTTGCACACACTCTTCTTTTTGAACACTCTTTTCTTTTGATTGCATGCTCAAAGATCTTTCCCACTCTTTGCAATCTTTTGAAATTTTCTCTTTATCCTTATTTACCTCAAGTGACGGCAAAGGAATTAGCTTGACATTCCTCCCATTCCAATTGAAAGAGTAGTTATTGTTCACCTCATCATATTTGGCTTCATTCTTAAGGTGCCATGGATGCCCCAAGAGTACATGACAAGTCTCCATTGGTACCACATCACAAAAAATCTTATCATGATACTTGTTGAGTGAAAACTCCAACTCCACTTGATTGGTTACTTCAAATTCTTCATTATCAATCAACCTTTTGTATGGATGTGGATGCTTCAATAAAGGCAAACCTAGCTTTCCAACACACATAGTACTAGCCAAGTTAGTGCAACTATTATGATTGATATGCATACTACATACCTTGTTATTCACAGTGCATCTAGTATAGAATTGACTTTCATGTTGCACTTGTTCACCATCACTACCATCTTTCAATGATTGCATCTCCTCATCATCATTAGCTTTTATGATCTTCTTAGATTTTGGCATTGATTGCTCATCCTTCCATTCAAAGGCACTCTTATTTCTCCAATTGATGTGACTCAATGAATCTTGGATCCTCCTTGACGGTTTAGCTTTTTCAATCCTTCCATAAGAATGAGTTTCATAGCTCCTCTCCTCATAAGTCGGATTATTGGATACTTTTGCTTTTCCCTTCATGGCTAATTCCACATCATCCATGCGAGTATGCATCCTCCTAAAGTCCTTTTGCATGGTTTTCAACAAGATCTTAATGTCCTTAAGCTTTTGGTCAACTTGCTCGGCCATGACTACAAAGAAAATCCTGCAAGAAAAATTGTTAGAAATAACAAAGAAAATAGTCAAGAATATGTGAAACACTCCCTTAGTGTTTGGCACTCGATTCCCTCAAGTAGAGTGGCTTTTACCCTCAAATGAGCTCACAACTAAGCCTTTTTCCACTCAAAGAATCTTCTTGTAGGCTCTTTGATGAAGAACCAGCTCAATCAATCCCACCAAGGACCTATAGCAACCTCAACTTGTAAAGAGTAAATGTAGAGGCCAAGAAAAATTAGCTTAGAGTGTTTTTGATCAAGAGAATAAATCAAAGAATGGATAAGAATCAAGAATTGACACAAAAATAGACACCCTATTGTGTGGTATAAATGTGTAAAAATTCTTGATTTTTAATGTTCTCTTGAAAAAAATAATAATATTCTTGTGCAAAAAGTAAAACTCCAACTCTAATTTCACTTTCCAAAATGAATTCTTGAACAAATAATAATTAAAACCAACACACCACCAAAATAGGAAACAAGAAGCACGCCCAAAGACCTTAACCAAGCTGGAAAAACGTTCTAAATGAAGAAAAAGGAAACAAGAACCACCACTTGCCAAGAAGAAAAAGGAAACTACTTGTTTTTGTAGAATTAGTTACCAAATCCCCTTTGTAACTACTTTCCTTTCCCAATTGGTTTCCCAAAGCCAAATAACTTCTATATAAACCAAACTAACACCCTTTTAAGCCTTTTAAACACCAGAATTTCTGCAAAAATCGCAACAGAAATTCATCCAAAAATAGGTACGAATTTCAGCAACCCAACATGCAAGAAACCCTAACAAAACCCTATTTTATGATGAAAACCCTTTGACCAACACTTCAAGGCTTCAAGAACTTCAAGATTTGATCAAGAAAGTCCAAGAAATCAGCCAAGAACTTCAAGAAATCAGTCAAGAAATTTCCAGCAACACAAAGAATTCAAGAACTCAAGAACAAGTTGGTGCAACTTCAAGAAACTAGCAAAGTAAGTTCAAGAACTTCAAGAACTTGTATCTAAACACCAAGAAACTTCAAAAAATTGTTGAATAAAGATTTTTGCACGGTTTTTGTTTGTTGTGCACTCCTTTTTACTCTCTTTTTCCTTCTTTTTCTTTGTGCTTTTGGCTCTTTCTTTTTGCACACGAATTTTCTGCCTTCTTTTTTTTTTTTCACTAACGATTTTTTTTTTCACAAACGAAATTTTTTTTTCACACATAAACAACACTAAGGACACAATTAAATTTCCAAGAAATCTGGTTATATGAATTTTTATGTTCAAGAAACCCTTTTTCTTGCAAATTTTTTGACACAAGAAATTCAAGAAAACACCAAAAATAGTCAAGAATCACAAAATACCACACAAGACCTAGAATTCTTGATTGAGAAGCAACCAAGAACAACTCTAAACACCTAAAGCACGAATTTTTATTCAAAGAAAACAACGAAAAAAATAGCAGAATTTTTTTTTCAAGAAACGAAAGTAAAGACACAAGAAAACAACTTGTTGTCCAGGCTCGAAACTCTTTGACAACGACTCAAAGAAAGAAAAACAAATAAAACACAAGTTGCTTAACCAGGCTCGAAGCTCTTTGATAAACAACAAAAAAGAAAAAAAAGGATATATCCGAATTTTTCCAAAGGAAAAATTGGATTGGAAAAACCTGAAAAAATCCAAGAAGATGGCTCTGATACCACTTGATGTGCGCACGGTTGCGTAGCCAAGAAAGTCTTGGATTCAGGTATGCAACTCGTTGAACTCAAGACCTCGTTTGATTCGTGAACTAAGGAACCCTTGACGTGGAGTTGTTTTGCCTTGAATCTTCCCTTGAAGATGAACACGCCTATAGGACAACTAGACTAGACCAAGTTGAGCGAGTTCAATCGTCTAACCTAATTAGCTCTAAAGACTTGATCAAAAACTCAAGAAAACTCTAAGTAAAGTTGGTGGTCGCCACAAGCAAGCTTGATAAGACCAAGAGTAGTTCTTAATCGACAAAGAACCAAGAAAATTCTCACAATAGAGAAAACACACAATATTTCTGAAAATTCTGATTAAAAATTCGTAACTAGAAAATAGGCCTATAAATAGACTTATAAAGAACATTCTAGGGTTGTGAAAATAGACTTAACTTCTAAAACAAAACCTATACTAATGAAACTACCAAAACAAAGCATGAATTAACTAAAATAACTAAGTCTATTACAACTCTAAAAACTTTAAAAATTCGTAGCTAATAAACCCTAATGGGCTGGCGGTCCATTAAGCCCACAAAACCATCAATTGGACTTCAATTCTTCAAGCTCCCCACTCATGTGGTCCATGAAGCCCTCATGCAAAGTTTGTTCAGCCCAAATCACATTAATGAGTTGTTTAGATTGATCCTTCGAGCCCAATTGCAAAGCCTTTTCGTACGAGTCCAATATGAGTCCATGCAATGCATCCTTCATTCTTCTAGTTCTTGCTCTAGTCATAGGACCATCCAAACCTTTAAGCACATCATTGAAGCTCCTCAAACTCGATCCATCATCCTTGGAATGTCCCCCTTGAAGGTCTCCAACTTGGGACTCATCAAGACATTTCACATTGCTCAAAAAAAAAAAAAAAAAAACCTTTTCACAGATTTACATCTTGCATCCTACACCAATATCTACCTATCCAATAAAAAAAGCTTTAGCAACTATAGCATGCTAGCTGATTGACATTTGGTGCAATTCCATTAGTGCATCCTTTACAATGTGCGCCTATTTTTTGCTTTTCCATGCCCGTTTGGCATCAATTTTAGTTGATTGAATTTTATGCCCTTCGAGATTATTAACTATTTCTTATTGTTTGTGGACTTTGCAGTCATTTTGAAGCGGGCCTTTCCTGTATCCTTTGGTTTTTGCTTGCTTGAAGCAAATTAGCTTGGCTTAATTCACTAAAATTGCTATTCATCCCTTAAGTGAAATGATACGTCCCTGCTCATTTTGGCTGCTCTCATATTTTTACATTGTTTTTAGCCACGTGTCAAGGCCCACATCTAGGGTTCCCCATATCTGCCTGATATGCCATCCCATGTTCCCAACCCAAAATAATTTCTTTTACTTTTTTGCCAGTTACCATTCTGAACAATTATGTTGACAAGTATTAGGCTCGAGGCCTGATAATATGATTCTGTTTTGCCAGTTATGATGACAAGCACTGGGCTCAAGGTTGCGTGTGCCATTTTCTTTCCCTCTTCTCTCTCTGTCTCTCTGTCTTTCTTCCCCTGCATCTACTGAGCCCTCCTACTACGAAATACTCTCTGCCGATATTACTCTCTATAGCTTCTCAAATTCCTTCCCATCCTTTCTCTCAATCCTTGAAATTACTTCCTATTCTCTTTCACTTATGATGAATATCAACTTTTCTTTTGATATATTCTTTGGTAGTTTACTCTAATTTACTTACCTACATTTTTTTTCGATTATAGGATGAAAGATGAAGATTTTCGTTCAATTTTTTTGGGGACTATATCTAGCCTAACAAGAATGAGATAGAGAAAACATAGTTCTTAACTTTAAAGTTTTCCTCTCTTCATTTTTTTATTTTTTATCTAGCTAATTATGTTATAGTTGATGTAAAAGAAAAGATGAGATTTTTGTTAAATCCTTGTGAAAACTACTTCAATCGAGGTAATATTCACTTTTTTAAAATCACTTTTTAAAATCACTTTGTACAGTTGATGTTAAGAAATTAAGAAAAAAGGGCAATTAGATAGTTTTATAAATTTGCTATGATTACAGGTATACTTGTTAAAAGTAGATTCATAAATTATTTGAAACTTTGGATAGATGCAAAATATGATGATTCTGGTGAGTTATCCTATGTTGCAAATTGTATAATCCCACTGCCATGATTTACTTATGGACAAGCCAAATCTTTAGAAGCAATCATCTATGCGATTTTAGCTGAGAATTTTTCAGAAGCATGCCATGAATAGGATGTCAATTAAAAGGGGAAAGAAAATATGGTTATATAAACTCCAACAAAGATTACCCATCTGTGGAAAAGACTCAAACAATACCTACATTTTTGCCAAAAAAAAAGAGAGTAAAAGATCAACCAAATCTTGCATTTATGTCACAAAAGTAAAAGATCAACCAAATCAGTATAATATGTTAAAATATGAAACCGAGGACGTTGGTGTTTTTAGTGATATTATTTGGCATCCATGTATTTGTCTTTTGGTTATTCTTATGTTTTATTAATCTAGATATTCATATGTATTTATTTAAAAAAAATTCATGATTTTCCTATTGTTGGACATGTATTGTAAAAAAATTGAGCTATTTGTTCTTTTTAATATAATTCATTTTGAATAAACTAATGGTCAATATTTGCGTTTCATAATTGTTATATTTGTGCTTTGTTCAATTTATTTATTAAAAATATAATAAGAATGCACAACATTGAATAGAAATTATATTTTGATATAGGCGTTCATCCTTCATTTGTTAAACATAAGAAAAAAAATAATTTATTCAGAAATCTCAACTTATTGATTAGATATTTCGCAAGGCAAGTAATTATGCATTAGTAATAGAAAACAAAGAAATATGAGATAATGAAGAATGGTGGCCAATCATTTGTTTTATTGTTTGAGTTCTATGCAAGTTTAATAAAGACTTAAGACTGCTTAGAAATCTGTTTGAGAAATAAAAGCTTACAATTTTTCTTAATTGCAAAGTTTAGTCAGAAGTGATGCAATTAACCTTACAAAATGAACTTGATTAGTATAAGAAACAACCATTTTAATCTCTATAGATATGTTATTATGTTTTTTGTATAATAGACTATGATAATCTATATGAGGCTGTGAGCAAATGTTATCAAGCTCAATTACATTTACCAGTTTGATATATTATTTTTATTATATTATACTATTTGGTTAAGGTTTTAGGCAAATTGTTATCTTTCTGACTTCCTTCACATGTAGAATCTTCATGTTGTCAATCTAGGGATAATCAATTCATGGTGGTTAGAGATGATGCATTGCTTTTGGATCTCATACAAAACAGCATGGTTTCAATTCCATGAAACAACAAGAAAGTGTAATTTTGGTGATTTGCCTATCTCGAGACAGGTAAATAGATGCTGGTAGGCTCATATTGATTAATAACCTGATTAAACTTATGACTGAGAAAATTTTTATTAATCTACTGAAGGATAAAGGTGTAAAATTTATTTTATTAATCCATATGGTGTGCTTACCTTCATTTAGGAGTTCAAAGCAAGCCCATGATTTTATATTTGATTGTTTGATGAGACTATTTCAAGTGTCTTTGAATTTATAGTAGTTTACTTGCTTAATGTGTCAATGGTTAATTTGACAAAATCATAGATTTCATTCACTTTTTAGCGTTGGGTAGATGATTAAGAGTTTGTTTACCAGAAAAGTTATTTTGTATTGCCTGGCGAGACTTTGGAAGTGTGTGTTAGGAATCCGAAAGCTAAGTTTTTTGGCTTGTTTGGCAGAGAGTTATTTCCTTTGCGTACAATTCTTTTGGTGTGTGTGAAGAAATTTTAGAAGCAAGCTAATTTTGAAGGTGACTCAAAAGATTGCACATGAGGATTCCTCAGCATGCATGAAGTGTATGATGGATGATGTGAATGGAAGGCTTTAGGATTTGCAAGAATTTTGTTTTTCACAGATTCCACTTGGCACTCAGACGTGTTCTCAAAATCATAAATTTAATTGTCATTTGGTCTTCAATTAACTTAGTTATATCCTCAAATTTAGTTCCTCATATAGTAAACTAATTATTATTATTATTATAAAATCTTATTTATATTACTTAATTATAGGTGTAAAATGATTATCTTGTAAATAGTGGGCCTTGGCTATGCCTTGCACAGCGAAGTTTTACTAGTATAAATAGAAAATGAGTATAAGACACTAAGTATCAAATTAAGAAAACATAACATTTTGTACTCTTATCAATCAACACACCTATGACTTGTATTTTGCTATGCTGCTAGGAGTCAACCAATGACAATTACATGGTCAAGTGATAAGGCATTATCAATTTTATCAAATATGTTGCTCAATATTTTACAACTATGGCGAGACTTGATAAAAGCCTAAATAGTGGATCAATTCCAGCTCTTGAGAAGGTAAGTGATATAAAATTGAATCATGAACTTTGCTACTATACACATATAAACAATGTGACAAAGAGATGAAAAATGCTCCTAATTAGAAGTACAGAGATGTGATGCAAAGGGAAAAACAACAAAATAAAAACATAATGATAATACAAAGTCTACATATTTTTAAAAACTATAATGACAATGCATCATTTTTATAAATTAACACACGTTATGATACGTACACGGTTGCATGAAGTCAAGAAAGCCTTGAAAATAGATTGAACAACTCTATAATTGACTCATTTGAAACCTGTCCAAAGACTCCAAGATGCACCAAATTAGTTCCTCAAACTTTATCCAATCTCGTTGAATATCCTCCATTTAGAAAGTAAGCTACACTCCTAACCAACCCGTTGACTAGACTCCCATATAACAATTCTAAAAGGTTGAAAACAAACCAATTGAACAAACTCCAAGTAAAGAAACTTGAATCCTAACAAGATCTCTGTGTTAAGCACAATGGTAGCTTTTAATAATCAAAGAACTAAGAACAATCTCAATACAGAAAACACATACAATTGAAGGGAAATTTGTCTTAATCTATTGAACGAAAATAATAAACCTTATATAGGTAAAAGTCATGAATAATAAGTAGAAGGAAACTAATTTGGAACTAATTTAAACACTAGTTGTAACCTATCACCAACAGTAACTATTAAAGATTACAACTTGTAAGTAACTATTAAAAATATAAACTAAAACACTGAAAAGTTTCCAAAAGCACTGTTCACGCCATATTTAATGGCATTGGGTTGGACGCTTCTCAAGTCCACCAAACATAACCTATCAGGCTCCATGATTGCCTTAACCCTTGGTACACCTCACAGACCACTTGAATAGGTTGATTAGCTTGTGTAGCTCTACTAAATTCTTCTTTATATGTATTCTTGATCCACAACCAAGAGATCACATCTTGGCCCAAATGTCCAGATTGCTCAATACAATCTTCAAGCCCAAGCTCAAGCATAAATTCATTGCTAACTCCTGGACAACTTGCATATGCAATCAATGTCTCCTCAAGCTTGTATCGAGCTACCTCATCAACAACTCCATGATCAGTACGTATGACTTGTATAGGCGTCCTTGGAATCCTATCACATTAAGAAGGCAGTAAAACAAGAAATAAGTTCAATAAATTTTCATCACAAATAGTGTGTCTCTTCTATTGTATTGAGGAATATAATTACTATCTTTTATCAATCCCTGGAGTAGTAAAGTTGATAATTGATAGTATTTTACTATTGATTACAAGCTTTTGCTAGAGTTAGGAAAGTTGTAACTTAGCACTGCTAAAACTTATACATCCAAGAAAAATAAATATAATACAGACTATCAGCCAAAGAAGAGTAGAAAAAAATTAAAAACAACAAAAAATAACTGAATATGGGAAAACAAAATAAAAAACTTACACAAAAATATCAAGTAAAAAAGAAATTGAGCAAAAAAAGAAAAAAAGCCTACAGATGATTGTGGTTCGATGTCTTCCAAGCATTTTCTTGGTAGGCTTATTTTTGAGTGACAAGGAAAATGGGGGATCGATGATTGGGGCGATCTTTGAACAGGCTTGGCATGGGCTAAGAGTATGGAGGATGAAGAAACAAAGTGAAAGTAGGTGGGGAAAAGATGTAAATTGAGATTGAGTTGACTTAATTGATGTGCCTTTGGCAGAAATGAGAAGGGAGAAGTAGAGAAAAAGAATCTAGATGTCTGGAGAAAACAATAGTTAAATGACAAGGAATAGAATGTCGATAAGAGCAAAATAAATACACATCTATTGATTGGAACATAATTTTGGCCAACTTCAAAGGCCAAACTTTGAACTAAGATAAAATTTTATGTGCCAACAACTTGGCAAGATGAGACCTAAAGTGGACTAGCCCATTTGAAAAGATGACAATGCTACAAAATTTACATAATAATTCGGCAAAAAGGAACAAAGATTTACTATTCATTCCCCACGTCTAGAAAGTTTTTGCATGGGCGAGTCAATGGCCTCACGTGTTGGGCTTATTGTCTAACACATAAACATAATAATGCATACTGATGCGATCAAGTAATGTAATAATATTTATGTAACTTTGTTTTATGTCAAAAGTTTCATATATAAGGCCGTGGAGTGGGTTGTGTAAGAATTTTTCCCAAGTCTCCCTTGTGTAAGCAATGAGAAGTATTGCTCCTCTAACATGTCCTTAATAATAATTTGTTCACAGTACAAAATTCTTATTAAACATGAAACGAAGGACTATGCTTGCAAATTTCCCTCGGGAAGTTCTGAATTTGTATCCCACCCATACCCCTTTTTTCTATTCTACTCCCTTTCACCCCGGCGATCGCGATCGAGCTCGGGTCGTTGTTCATCAACAGTTGAATCTCTATATCACGTAAGTTCTTTTATTGAATCAATTCGAAGAATTTTCGTTCCGGCTTCCACTAATTAGGGCTAGCACAATATAACTCCAATTTTCCTTTTTTTTTTCTCTTAGAATTTCGTTAAGATCAAAGTACGCGTATGTATATATTGTAGAGCTCCTTATGCTAGGGTTTGAATTGACGAATTTGGAATTTTTATTGGTAATTTTGATAATTTTAATGGTTTTTTTGTTATATGCAATTGTGATCACAATATTACAGGTTTTATCGAAGATTAAAAAGTTTCTGCTTAGGATTTTGTAAACTTTGAGCAGCATGGTAATATTTATCCCTTTTCTGTTTGGAGGCTTGAATTTTTTACTTCTCTTTGTAGATGTGCGTGGGTGAAATGATTTTGTTTTCTTTTGTTGTTTTTTTTTTTTTGATATTTCAGAATTATATAATTGGGGCATTTAAGCCGGCATGCCACATTGCAATTACATTTTCGGATGCTAAAACTCGAAAGCAGGTATTGCTTGTGTTGATCTATTATGTTGTTGAGTACACCAATTGCAAGAACTTTTATTCTTATTAAACTTATGAAGGAGGAATCTGTAACCTAATTGATCAAAAGTGCAGTAGTAATTGGAGCTCGATGTGCTTTTCCACTGCCAATTTATCTTAATGATTGAAGCTGAAGTTCTGGGTTATTTCTGATGAATGTAAAAGACTACTCTCTTTTTTGGGATGTCTAAAATTAATGTCGCATACTAAAATTAGCAGTGACTTTTTATCCCATTCCAAGTTTTACCTTCGCATTTAGCTGTGAAGAACAAGGAATCTACATAATTATTGTGGGCCGTTGAATTCTTCCTCAAGTGCTGACCAAGTTGCAAAACTGAACCTGATTTCAACACGTATGCGATTGAGTAGAGTTCTGGAAGCATGCAGCTCATGTGGCCAAATTGCTCCATGTTTTGTTTTCGCTGTTAGATCCTCTAGACTGTCGAATTACAGCCACTAACTTGGGAGAGTAAACAGGAAGGCTGCTAAAATTTCATTCTTTTATGTTCTCTGTTGATAAAAAGCACAACTTTCCAAAAGCGACTATAAATTGCGTTAGATGGAGTGAAATTTTGTTGAATGTAGTAACGTGCTGGTTTTTCTCTCCCCATATAAGCACCACCTTTGAGATGTTTGACTACTGGAAAGAGCAGGAAGCTTATGATACAAACATGGAAATATCAAAATGTACAGTAAAGAAATGGAAAATATGAAGCAAATATGAACTCTTGTAGCTTAGAATTCACTTTCTTTTCTTGAAAAAAATAAATAAATAAATAAATCTGTAATTCTTCAAGGCTATCCTGATGTTTGGGAGTCCTTTTTGTGGTTTTTATGGTGTTTAGTTAGTTGATTGAGGTTCAACATGAAAAGGGGAATGAATGCTGTAAAACATGGTAA
>JAMWEH010000712.1:0-27474 GCA_024721245.1 Mitragyna speciosa | reverse complement strand
CAACACAAGTGTTAGACGAATTTGAGCCTCAATAATTCATACGTGATGCTACTAGATTTTCTCTGGGGTGGTTACCTTCAACTCTGCAAAATTTAGAAAAAACAAAAAGAAAAAGAATGAAGGACCAAATTAAATCATCATGGCAAATCTTGAAAAAGTTTTGTAATACTTGAGGCTAATTTTCAGTCAAACAGTGATACAATTAAAATATTACTGATTTGAATCCCATAAAAATGAGCATTCCAAGTTGATATTCGTACACTTCTCCAATGCAAATTTACAGCTATCTGGAAGAAAATTTCTTCAGAAGTTCAGAGGCATTAATATTATATCAAATACAAAGTTGAAACCTCCTAGGGTCCCCGACAACATTGGGAAACAATATTGTTAACAAAATCCCAAAAACCTATACATTATGGTACCTGCACTTTGTTACTAAAAAAAATAGGAGTTGATTTTATATTTATAGAACTTTGTCCCCAGCGATCGACACGGAACAGAATGGAAGACTGACAAAATATGTTGGTTTCCGTTGGTAATGGACTTCTTCGTCTTCAACCTTAATGATATCATATATTATTGTTATTAAGGAAAGTGATTAATATTATAATTAAGCGATTGGATCAATGTCAACTATTCCTCGATAATGCGAATTAGACAATTTCGGATGGAATTTTTTTTTTTCAAAAAGATCTTTAAGAAGGAAGAAATGTGGGTTGGAAGCATCTGGTGATTAAGTTAATTAATCAGCATTCAGCATGTAATTAGGATATTCAATTCATGTCATTTATTAGATGTCAGTTTCCCAAGGCTTTTGGCTTTGAGGAATCTTACATAAATGCCATGTTTAGTTTTAAGATTGTCTATGGTTCCTATAGTGCTAAGAATTAGGAGAAGTTGTGTTATTTATTTAGGTGTGCTCAAGGTTTAGGATAGATTAGATGTATGACCAAAGATTACTAGCTAAATCTGAGGTGCACCTTTAATTTGAAGAGCTAATTAAGTGTTAACCCTTTGGGTTATTTTCAAAGAAAAAAAGATCCACATTGGGCAATTTAGTGACCTTGAGAGTGTACTTAAAGTTCATTGGCTCCTCTTTTAATCAGCAATTACTTGAGTAGAGTGACTTAGTGAGTCCTACCTTAAGTTTCCCTTTCAAAAGAAAAAAAGTCCTACATTATGCAAGTTAGTGAGCTTGAGAATGTACTTAAAGTTCATTGGCTCCTTCTTCAATCAACAATTACTTGAATGGTGTGAGTTAGTGAGTCCTACCTTAAGTTTTTCCCTTCTTCCACTCCCTTAACCCTTTGGACTATTTTCAAAAAAAAAAAAAAAAAAAAGCTAATTAAGTGGCATATCTAGCACTTTAAAAGTAGTGTCATTGGATACTAACCTTTTGAATCTGTGTATTTAATTTTAACATCCAATTGAGTTCTAAATGATCTCCAATCGAGATTTCTAGCCAAATTGAGCTAATGTTTCTTCAAGACGTTTATTCTTGGAGTGATTACGTCTAGAGAATTAATTTTCTAAGAAAATTGGTCTTCATCTCGAAAGTTTTCATAAATTCATACTTAGTCTTTAGTGTTATTCATGATTAATGTGTCTTGTAAATGGATGGCAGCTCAATTTGGCCGAAATCCATTTGGAAGATCATTAAAACCTACATTGATACTCAAAAACTAAATAAAAACATTTTAAAAATTAAAAATACAAGTGAAGTACAAGCAATATACTAATATTCTATGACTTTGTAGTATACCATTGATTTAAACTGATGTTCAAAAATTCATGAATCACTCAGATATGAATAAACTTAATAAAAAAATGATCCAGTACTGGTATATTTTTTCTTACCATAACAGCACTAAGAGTATTCCAAATTTCTTTAGGTAATTTTGTTTCCATTTTTAAACCCGAAATTTTTTAGGTTTAAAAAGATCCATCTTGTTATTTCTTCCTCTTTTTATTTTATTTCATTTCATTTTATTTTATTTTTGGCTTTTGCTTATTGCTGGAGAGAAGTTTAATCAACTAATCGACCAAAGAGCACATATTTTATAAAAAATATATATATAATCTATTGGATTTCCCCATGATTCGAAATTTGGTATACATTGACTTTTCCCTATTAAAACTCAAAATCACGCGACAGTGCCAATCAAACATAAAAGTATGAACAAATGACTAAATTGTTGAGACAACCTTCGCACTAAATACCACTTAAACAAAGTATATTCTACAGAAAAATGAACAGTTTATACCGACATCGAAGAAGTCACCATCTCCAGGACATTGTTTTGTCATCGATAAATGCCCAAATGGGTCGACATGTTCATTTACTACCCAGCCTCTGAGCCACAAAAAGCCAATGAATTGTAAACACATGATGGACCTAAAAATTTAGATCAAAATTTTTTTTTTTCAATCGTCATCAATATCATATCCACAAAAAGCCAATGAATTGTAAACACATGATGGACCAAACGAGTGCATTATATATCTATTTGGATTTTTTATGGGATGCGGGGTTCAAAATCTTGACCTCCACCTCACTTAGCATTTAAAGGATTAGTGGTGACCAAGCCAACCAAATTGGATTGTTTAAAAAAATTTAGATCAAATGCCAAAGGGAAAAAGGATTTCTGATCAAGGTTTGTCTAGAGTATAAATGCATGGATGACAATTAAGGTACAATAATGAATGATTGGAAAAAAACAACAATAGTTTCAAACATCGTTAACTATATGCTATTAGTGAATAGCTAATGATTTGTCCGGAATTATTCTTGACATGGAATAATTGGGATGTCTTCCATCTTTTGGTATTAACATTTCTGCTTTTTCCGATTGAAATGACACATCCATTTCAGCACTAATTTCTTTCTTAGGCTGTTTTCTGAAGCCTTGATTGAAGAATTTTTTGGACTGTTTCTCACTGGAGAAAGAAAAAGAACTAAATTATTAAAAGAATTAGGCAAACTTGTACAATAGTTCTTGGAATCATATACTATTTTAGCATGGGACAAATAAAATAAAAAAGAAAAATGGATTTCGGTAAAGAAATGCATCCACTATGACAGACATCAAATCTACATGCTGTATTATCATGTTGGATCCTATTCTTTCTTTGGAAAACTGAATTGTGTGAATATCTTTTGTAATCCCGTATTTTACTTTTTTGGGTTGGGGGGAATATAAATTTACTTTCCTTGTTATCATACTCAAATATTCTTTATTCTTTAATTATCTTAATGAAACTTTGTTGAATCATTTCATTTTCTAACAAAATGTGAAAAAATAAAGGAAAAGGAAAACAACAAAGAGAGTTTTTAGCCGAGAAATTTCCACTTCCATCATGATTTTGTAATATGGGATATCTCTGTCTCTTTTTTCAATCAGACCAAAAAAAAAAAAAAAATGAACCCGTATGTAATTAAGAAGGATTCTATATTCTCATTTAAATATGATACCTCATGGCAAAAGCTTTAGGTAATATAACTAAAATGACTAAAAATTTTTAGGGATAATTTCACATACCTCCCCTGAGGTATGTGATAATTGCAGCTAGCTCCCCTCTAGTTTAAAAAATTACACCTACCTCCCTTTATTGTTTAAAATGACCATGCTAACCCTCACTACACTAACCAAATGTCTGAAAAGAGAAAAGCCATTGCCAGCAAAAACGCAAAGGTCCAACTTTGCAAGTCCAGCAGTAGAACACCATTCTCTTAAGCTAGAGAACATACCTACAAATCCAAAATTCATTTGCAATGTAATACGCCTCTCTATTCTCTTCTCAAGCCTAGACTATACAATCCCTTCACAAATTTCAATCACTCCACAATCTTTATTCTTGAAGAATCTAGTTTCCATTTTTTGATCTCCATCCCCAACTTGTAAGAAATCTCTCTCTCTCTCTCTCACTCTCACTCTCGGGTAATTGTCCATCTCTCCAATCTCCCCATCCCTCCATAAAACAAATGTCAATCCGTATAACCAGTATGCATAAAGTCTAAATCAGATGAAATAATACAAAAGAAGGCAAGGCATATCAATTAATGGAAAAAATGCATACTCGTCAATTTTGGAGCTTATATATCTTTTCTTCCTTCTTGCTTATTGTTGTTTCACATAAGAGGAGTGGAACAAATTGGTGGAAGGTGATGGTGCCGAATGTACCTGTGTCATGCATAATGTTTGGTGATTGTTATTTTTAGGATTCCGGCTCCACTTAAAAGATGTCTGATTTAGTGAGTTGCACGCTTTGGATCACTGATTAGAGAGCTATGGGCTTGGAATTTGAGATAATCTTATGGTTGTTCAAAGGAGAAAAATAGGGCTTTAGGAAGTGGATCGGTGGCCGATGGTTGGCCTAAGGTGGATGATGGTGGGTGATGGTGATTGGAAGAAAAAATTATTTATTAAATATGGACAAGGATATTATCGGGTATTCAAGAGGAACTTTTTGCCATGTCACCATTCTAGGTGTAATTTGTAGTTTTAAAAGTTAAAAGAGGGGATGTATGTATAATTTTTCAAACTAGAGGGGAGCTGGTTGCAATTACCACATACCTCAGGGGAGGTGTGTGAAATTATCCCAAATTTTTAACTAATAATGCTACAATGACTGAAAAACGAGACTTAATCTCAAAATGCCCCTTGAAATGTTGATTCACTAGCAAATTATTCCTTGTGTTTAGGAAATATGTAAATTACCCTTTACTTCAGTAACAAATTATCTCCTTATGTACACTTCACCTTTGAATTGAAGTTTTTATCCCTAAAGTTTAGCTACTAAAATTTGGAGGATAAATTTGCCCTCACAATTTTTTAGCTAATGCTATACTTGTCGATTTGCTATATAGAAACAAAATAAAACTAGACCTCTAGGCCAATGTTATTGTTACACTCTTACATAAAAAATAAAAATCATGACTCCAAAATTGCAAAATTTTTCGTGACAAACTATTCTTTTATATGCACTCAAGATGGAAAAAAAGTATGAAAAATATATGAATAATTTATTTTTGCCGTGTTGTATAATGAGCAACTTGCAAAATGAAAACAAAATTATGATTTCTGTCAAATATATTCAAAATAAAGCATCAAGAAATGCTAGTAATGCCATTTATGCTAGTGACAACAATAAAAAATATAATAATTATAAACTTATATTTTTAACAAAAACAACGCAAGACTAGTTTCATCTAGTAACAAAAGTAGCAAAATACATCATTTATAAGGACAATAAGAAGGCAATTCATAGCCAAACAAAACCAAGTCAACGCTTAGCAAAATTTGTTTAAGTCAAGAGTTGTCAAAACACTACTACTCCATATCAAAATATGTTTGAGAATTTTCTCTCTTTTAACAGTTTGTTCAACTTGCCCATGGGTAAATTTGGTTTAAAACTTTAAGTTTTGGCACGAAAAAAGAGAAAATTCTCAAAGCATTATGTATAGAAGGGCGTAAATATTTTTTATTAATTTAAGTGGATAATTTGTAGGCAATTTATTACTGATGCAACATTACAGGCGCATTTTGTGATTTAGCCAAAAAAAAAAAAAAAGAAGAAAGAGACAAATATTACCACTAATTAAAAATTTTATGGTACTATACTTTAGCGGGAGCATAGAATTTTTCATAATTATGACATCCAGACTATTATACATGGTTAGGATATATTCTGGTTTGCTTTTACTTTTTTAAAGTTTCTTAAAAGATGATTATTTGAAAAGTATGTAAAAGATTGGGTATATAAACTCTTTTTAAAAGTTTTGAAAAGCCTAAAATTTCGTTTTCGAGAGCAAAAATCAAATATAAACAAAAATAGGTCAAACTAAAATTTCAATTTAAGGTAGGGAAGAAAAGTAAGATTTGAAAGTTAAACCATAAATCTCTTCGTTACCTAACCAATGTCCCTTAAGCAAAGCTTGGTCTACTAAGCTGGGTCTTTGATGGAACCAAATTTTCACTTAAAAAGAGATAGCAAAGTCCTATTCATAATCAGGCTACAGAATACCATTACAAGAAAATTTTTGAAAAATTAAAAAGCAATAAGATTCGAACTCCCGATCATTGTGACCACCGTGAAGCAGCCAAAAATACAAGATTAGAGAAATGGGGCTACATGACTCTTAAATGGCCTAACATGTACAGGGAAGACATTTTCTGGACTGTTGTGCCACCAGTTGGCCCAGTAAACTGAAGCATACGGTAGCAGATTTAAATAAAGTAAACATGGTTGGGGACCTTTGTTCATAAAGAACGTCCAAAAAAGCGTGTTAAAATGCAACTGGCAAAGCCTATAGGGGCACAGCTTGAACTTGAAAGTTGAAACAGTTCAAATTAAATTGTTTTTAATGAGTACAGAGGTTGCTATAAGTTGTCTTCATCAAGGATCCCATAAAAGTTTCAAGCTATACACATATTAGATACCATTTCAATGTACAAAATGTTCTATATTGTATCTCTTCCTAGTATCCACAAAGGCTAAAAGGCAAAGTGCCCAATGGTCTTTCCACAATTTGTTATTTAGCCCATTATGTTAGCCAAAAGTTCTAATACACCCTTCAGATTATGTTATCTATACATATGCATGTATGTAATAGATCTGTTCAAATTAGCATTCACATGTTGCTGACTTAAAAGTTTTTGTTTATTTTTATTTTTTTTTAATTTTGTGTGATGACTATGGACAATATTGACATATGTTTGTTAACATCGTGTTCTTTAATTATATTTTTTATTTTTTCTCTTCTTTTGTTTTACTCTCCCCCTAGCTTTTCTGGATCAATATATTTTAAATATAGATTGCTACAATCAATTAGGGATTAGACTTTAGCTGTCAAATGCTTTTTTCTATTTTCTTTATTATTTATATTTTTTAGGAGATAATCTCATAAAATGAGTTTTTTTCTGGTTCAATTTTTTAAAAGATATACCTATTAACATCGTTAAACAAAAAAAAATGATATCCTTTTTAAATAACTCATTAATATTTCAATTCTTGTGAAATTAGACTTGAGCATATGTAGTTATTTTAATTTTAGTTAAATTATAAAATAAAAATATCTATTAATGTAATTAATTATGTAATATAGGTATTATCTTGCAATGTACGGGATGCATAGCTATTTCTTTTCATATAGGAGCTATAGATGTATATTTATAATACATTCATTTAGTAATTTTTTAAATCATACAATTTTCTTTCATTTATACTTGTATTTAAAGTTATAGTGTTGATAGTAAGAAAAATTATTTTTCCTAATTATTTATTAACTTTCTCTAGTCATAGTCTCTTGTTTTCTCATTATAATTTTTCTTCTTTAGAACAAATGGATACATTATAAAATTATATTTAAAGTAATATAAAATCGTATTTAAAGTAATGTAATAATATATTCTTATTTTATTTTCTTTCAAATACCATAGCTTCAATTACTTATATTTTGATATAAAAACTTCATGTGCATTTACTCGAAGAATAAGTGCTTATCAAATGCTATAAGGTGTTAAACTATTTATTATTCATAATTGATCCACAATTTATCAGCTCCGTTGAGCTCATCCGATTCATTGAAAATTTTAGTACAAAATTTTCTCAATTTCTACCAAAAAAAAAAGTTAAGTTATTTAAGAATTTATTTTTAATTAAATTTATTCTCCAATGATCATTGTCTCATGAAGACAAGCATAAAGTGTACATTGCACGAGATCATGGCTAGTTATATTTAATTATACTCTCAAAAGCTGCAATTACTTAGACAAATCTAATCCATCAATTGTCTATAAACCATGTAATCAATATCTAACCACATTACCTTATGTAATTGTGTATTATTTGAGGCTGTATAGCGAGTTATAAAATTCAGTTTTAACTATATCTCAGCTGGGGAACCAGGAGGAGCAATTAGTGAAATGGGAGTACTTCAAAACACATGGACATTCTGTTTATCACAATAATTGCAATTTGCAGGATCTGTGACCGTGTAACAGATTACTTCAAAGAGCTTCATTGATTACCTTTCAAAGTGGAGAAAGCTTTATCAGATGAGATCCAAAAAAAGAATAGTACACTTCTTTTATTCCTTATGTCCATTATCATCTGTTAATCTTTTCAGTCTCCTCAATCTTCAAATCAAATTTAGGTATCATATACCATGGAATTTTAGTGCATTAACATTTTATATTGATTAATATCTTATTGATTGGATTCAAAATATTTATTTGAATAGATTAGATCTTTTAGATCATAAGTTACTTGAAAGTTATAACAAAAGTTGAGGATTTAGACATTGAATATCATAAAAATAATAAATAAATAATGGGCACAGCCACAACAACTGTGTGGAAAAGGGGACAGGAGATTTGTACATTAAATAGTAAAATAAGATAAAACGATAAGGTTAAGGATGATTGAATATATTTCTCTAGTATTATACACAATCCACACATTCATAATTATATTTTGGTATTATTAGTAGACCTTAAAAATGCCCTTTTTTCCTGCATTCAATAGTATGAGTTCTATCCTCATCTTCTCTTCATTTCTTGCAACCTTAATTGGCAATTTCACTATCCTAGTGTTTAGTGCTTACCATCCGATACCCTAATTTGATACTTCCATTTTGGCATGAATTTGGCTTAGTGCATTATCTTGATTGTTTGGTAGGTAGACTTAACTATAAAAGCCTAAAAAAAACCTAAACTTACCCCCCACATTTAATCATCAAAAGGTAAAACTTCACGCAAAGTTAATCATTTTACCTCTAAAGTTCTTTCTCTTCAAAACCATCTTTCTCTAATGAATTTCTTCTCTAAACTTGTTAGTGCCATGGGCTTCTTTTAGATGTACCCCCATGATAGTGCTTATGATTACCCTCGGCAGATAGAGTTGGCTTACCAATGGGCTTATTTTAATATCCTTCTGGAGGCTGGCTGACACGTAGCAATTTTTGTTGGTCACAATTTCTCTAACATTTATAAGTAACTATGTTCTGTGGATCCATATAAAGATTTGAAACAGTTGTGTAAAGATAAAATTAGTCCAAATCATAAGATTATTCTAGTATTTAAACTAAATTGTAGTGAGAAAGTGATTCATGATTTTCCTCCAATTGGACACTCTCCCCCTCTTGGTTTTTGTTTACTTTTAGGAGAACAATAGTCCCATAGAATTAGGAGAATAATAATGCAATCGAATGTAGGGTTGTAGACATCCCCAATAGTCAAAATTTGCAGATTCCAAAAACTTAGGTGGGAAAAAGATATGTTTAGAATTGACAGCTTGACAGGATGATGGTACATAATTTGGTGACACACTTTAACTAAAATGATTGCCTCATAATCATATAGGTGAGAGAGGACTCAACCAAGCAATATGGTTTCCAGATTGTAAATGCTTGACTAAACATTGACCCCTTTTGAATTGATAAATCACAAAATAAATCCAATGTTAATAAACTTATATGATTAAGAGTGAGAAAGCATTTGTAAAAGATATAAAATTCTTACTGTTTATATGTGGTCCAAATGCAAATGCAAAAGATAGAATTTTTGGTTCCCTAACCAGGACAAGCTGGTGTTCTTCCATGAGAGCCTTAAAAATCAGTTTAAGAATGAGGGAATTCTACCGTCCCACCATGATATAATATAGTGGACAAAATTTTAACTATTAACAATAGAATAGAGTAAAATAATGGGAGGTAAAATATGCGTTCAATTAAAAGCTCAACTGTTATGGTACCACATAGTAATGGGACTGTAAAAATTTTTTAGAATTATTATATTACATGGTAAATTTCTATTGTATTTTCATTGAAGTTTCTGTCAGATTTTTGCCTCAAATTATAGGAGAAGAAAAAAAATAAGTAGCATTATTTCGAGAATAAAGGGTAAGGGTTAAATTGCTCTGCACATCCTTGAACTTTTAATTCATAATTTATTTTGGTTCGTGAATTGCAAATTTATCAATTTAGTTTCATATTGATTTGGTTGATCCTTGCTTCCAGTTAGGCCCAAATTTTGTTACCTCTAGCTCATACTAAAAATATTTTACGTGATTAATCGTGTTAAATTTACTCTATATATCTCTTTTCATTATGAATATAAATATTACGCGAACACACACACATACACGTATACGTATTCTTCAATGGATAAACAAAATTTGAAAAGTTATTTATCTACAAGGTGCTTAGGATTAGAGAAAAGCTATCTTTACATGTTAGATGTTGAAAGTTATCAAATATATTTGTACCAAATCATATTTAATTTTATAAAAAAAATGCCAAATAAAACAGAGATTGTTGATACACGTACACATATAATAGCAAATATTCATTTATAGTCAGCGTACCGAATATCTCTAATCCTCGGAAATCTAAAGATCTCATCCCATAACTTGACAAATTATCAGTTTTGGACGCCAAGAAAATATAATAATCATTATAAGAGAAATGTAAGACTTGAAAGTTGAAAAAAGATTAGCTCCACCTCGGTCTTAACTGAAATATTCTATTCGATCAAAGATTTTCTTCCAATCTTTTGCAGTGATAACAACATATGATTCAGATATGACCATGTTCAAGGAAGCTTTTTGGTTCCCCATTAGTAAGTGACCAGTCAGCAAATTCTCAAAAACTACAATCGAATAATATATGTGTGAAGAATAAGAAATACCTCAACATATTCCATAATGGTTGTGACCTTGAATACTTCAAAAGAGGAATGATGCAAAGTGCTTCCATGCACAAATATATTCTCAAGAAACTTGACCCTATAAATAAAATTCTCTTTAATTAGGAAAAAGGGTTTGGATTTCCAATCATTCCCACATAATAAAGTAACTTATATTGGTAAAATTGCTAGTTTTTTACCATCTAGGACACAAATATTCCCTTGAGGCTTGACCATACTAAAAATGTAAGATTTTTTTTCCAATCATTCTCACATATAACATGACTTAAAGTGGCAAATGCTACTTTTTTCCATCAAAAGTCATTATAGGATTATAAGCCCTAATACAAAAATAACCAAAAGTGAAACATATTGAATCTTTCCAAAGACTTTCAAGCAAAGGGAAGCTATAGCATAAATGCCCTACAGATCTTTGAGAACGAGTGATTCAAAGAAAACATGCAGGTTTTTTGACAAGAACCCATTAGCAATATTTTCTTGTCTAATCTTTTCTCTTTGTTCCATTCTTCTCTCTCTTTCTCTCTCTTGCCTGTACATAATTCTTTATCCCATTTTCACTATGTTCATGAAAAGCGTAGACCAGACGTTACTAGAGAGAAGGGCCCCAGAATTCATGTCCCAATCAAATTGAATTATATGACTCCTCTTGGTTTGGAAACTTGTGTACATTGTAAAGGGCGAACTGTAGACTGCCGAGTTTCTCTTGCCCCATGAAATTAGCTTAAGTTGGGGGTTGGATTTGACAGGTTTATCATGGGCTTTGAGCGAGCTTGAACAGGCCTTATTAAATTTCGGTAGTTGCAATTTATCCAAACAACAGGCTCAATGTTTAACCAGAACTTCCGACGGCCCAAATCAGTTGGTAGGAACATCAATCCGATAATAAAAGATAAAACATACCAACTCGACAACAATGAGATCTTTGATTCGACTTTTAAATTCACCCCATTCCCTCTCCTATCTCCCCTTCCCTTAACGTTGTACAGTTAGAATCTTCCGTGAACCAAAATAACTACTATAATTTTTACGATTAGTTGTCTTTTATTTTGTGCTTTTTCTTTTATTTATCACAATGTTAGAAAACCTGCATACTGTAGCACATAAACAGTAGTGGACTCAGGAGTTGGATTTGGGAGGACAAATTTTGTATAGAAGTTGGATAATATAAACGTCTATGTTTGCTTGAAACTCACACTAGATGTATGCATGTACATAGTAAATTTTGCAAAATATAATAGGCAGCTATTTTGTATTCTTTGTGAAAAATGTGATTGGAATTAGAATTATATTCTATAGAAATATAACTCAAATTTCACAGCACACGATTCTAATTTCAAATCAATTTCAATTTTAAGAAGAAGCTAATGGTTACTTGTTCTTAGAAGATTAGAGAGGTACAATAAGCCAAATTTGGTCTTGTTTTATTGGGCCCAGGAACATGATCCATAAGACACCAAAGTGCTTAATCCGTATGACAGAGTTGGGCAACTCAAACAGGAAACCACAGTAGAATATGTAAGTGGCCCAATAACTAAATCCCTTCTGTAACTCTAAAGCAAGGTTTGAAGGAACACCTTGGTGGGCCCAAAAGGCCCAAAGCTTGTGCTGTAAGTCCGCAAGTGATAATAGTAGGCAAATGTAGTATAAAGCCCAGGCAAATGAACCCATTCAGACATTCAATTGTGTAAATAATCAAAGATGTACTATTGACAACAACATTGTGATTAACATTTTCATTAACATCATTACCATTAGCGATAATTTACAGTGAGGTGAGGCTGAATCCTTTTACGTCAATATACCGGATAAATTGATTTGTTTTTATTTACGAACTTTTAACAAATTCTAAAAATATATAATTGGAAAGGAGTTAATAAAAAATGTGGATAAAAATGTGGTTAAATAATTCATAAAGTTAACCATGTAACATAAATAATTTGTTGTAACATAATACACAAAATATATTATAATAAATAGTTAATTGAGACGAATTGTTATTAGTTAAGAATTATGTGAGATATTTTGAATTATTAGCTTACATTTTTCAGTTCATTCCATGTGCACTCTCGCGAACACGAACACATTCTTATTCTTAATCAATCTTAAGAACAAAGTTTATCGCAATCCCATAATTAACATAGTGCATGCTTTCTAAACGAGAATAATAACTGCAAAAGTTTTCTCCAATAACGAATGCGTAATTTTCTATAAGAAATGTGCTCTATTATCTTATATAAATTAATGTTGACCTAAGGAAAAAAAAATATAATAACATTGACAATCATTGGTTGATGTACTAGAAATTATTATTTTTAAATTATTCTTTAAGTTCATTTTCTGAATATATTAAAAGAAATTACTTACCATATAAAATGATATCTCTCATTCTAGTGGAATCCTTAATAACCATTTGGATTTCATATCTAATTTCAAATTAAGTCTATAATAATTAGTGAAAAAAGAAACAATAAATTTGAAGATATACAACAAAGTTATCTTTCTCGACTATGTTATAAAACTATCTGATAGTAACAACGACATTTTTTATTCTCCCTTGCATGTATTCATTTTCTTTTAACATGTGTTACATGTACCATGCCAAATGTTTTCCATATTCATGTGGTGAATACATGCAAAAACACGAAAATGGGAGACCTACAAATTTAGAAAAGAAATATTCTTAGCTAAACATAATTTAACAAAACTAAAAAAAATTAAGCTAATTCAGAATAATGAAGATACTAAAAACAAAATTTAAAATAGTTGCAACGGCAATAAATTTTTACTCTACATGCATTAGAGAGTAATAATGATTTAAAAATTGAAAAATTTTTCAGAAAAACTTTCAAAGACTCTAATGTTCTAATAACATATGGAAATAAAAATTTCATGGAATTAGTACTTTGTAGATTCTCTCTCTAAAGTAAAAACTCTCTCTGTATGAGTGCTCAAAGTTCAATGTTGATAACCGGAGTGGATCTCCCCTCCGTCAGACGAAGAAAAGGATTACCTCAATCGAAGTAAGAAAAAGATTAAAAGCTCAGATCTACCAATGATAGATCTGGAAATGGGTGAGAATGGAAGACCAATAGGAGAGCCGGTGGTTGAGATTCTACAGATAGATCAAGATGGAAAAGGATCGGAGTAGAATCAAACCAGTGGCAAAATTCTCCGAAGAATTCCTGGTCAAAGTCATTCAAAAAAGTCATTACTGGAAAGATCTCTACTTCTCATGTTTTCTTTGAAGCTAAAGATGTGAAGGAATTTGAGGAAGATGAACTGATGGGAGAGGAGAACGAATCTGACCGGGAGTTTGAATAGGCAAGAGGCAAAAAAGAAAATGATCCCTTCTGTCCAGAGATTGTCATACCTCCTAAATTAGTAAAATCTCTCCATAGAGACTGGAAGAATAGTTTGATAGTGAAATTACTGGGGAGGTCGATTAGCCAAGAAATACTCAAACAAAAGGTACAAAATCTCTGGGATTTGGAGAGTGAATACGACATAATCAGCTTGGGAAACAATTTCTACCTTATTAAATTTGACTCAGTTAAGGATGCGTATAAAGTTTTCACTGAGGGGCCATGGATAATTATGAATCACTATCTTACAGTTAAGAAATGGACTCCAAATTTCAGAGCATCCAAGGCAAAAGAGACCAAAACAGCTATTTGGGTGAGATTTCCCGAACTCCCGGTGGAATACTATAAATCAAAACCTCTGTTCTTAATAGCAAAAGAATTGGGACGGCCTTTGAAGATTGATTTCAACACAGCCTCAACTACTAAAGGGAGATTTGCTAGAGTTTGTATTGAAATTGACCTTAACAAGCCTCTGATTTCCCACTTTAAACTGAGAGACAATATTTACACGATAGAATACGAATACATCTCGTCTATATGCTTCGGATGTGGAAGAGTAAGACATAAAGTGGAATTCTGTCACCAAATTCCGGCGAATATCTCACCTGAGAAGATGAACAGAGGAGTAACGGTTGAAAAAGAGAACGTTGCTCAAAGTGTTGGGCTGAGTGCAAGGCAAGAAATGGGCCAGGTGGAGGAATATGGGAGTGCTAAGCCTGTTTATGGGCCATGGATGTTAGCGACTAGAAGAAGCAGAAGGCCCTCAACTAGGACGAACAAAGGATTTATGGATCATGGGTTGATCACAAATAAATTTTCTGCTTTGGCCCAAGATGAAGCAACAGATGTAGTGGAGCCCAGAGTTTTTCATAAGAACTACAATGTGAGAAAATGGATGCCAAAGGAAGCCCATAAAAATGTTAGAGGTGGCCCGTTGAGAATTGTAGATCACCAGCCTACTAGAGAAATGGAGCCACTTAGGGATAGTGGGCAAGGTCCAAGCGTTCATAAACAAGTTGAGAATAATTCCAATCCCATTCCAATTGGTTTTCAACATATGAATACTAACCAAGGACCATCAAAGCCTTTGTCCACAGATACTTTTGGCCAACATATGGAGAATATGAACTGTGATCCAAGTCTGCTTAGTATCACACCAGATTCACCAAGAAAAATAATCACAGCAACCCCCTTATCAAAAAACACAGATTCTGCAGAGAAATCACCACTAGATGGGGAAGGGCATATTCCCACCTTCTCAAACAGAAATAAAGAAACTGGGAAAGAGCCCCCGGACAAGAGTTTGACTAGCAGCTTCATTGTGAATCAGCATTGCAATGAATCAAGTATAAATCACACAGGAGGAGGTTCGGTGGAATCGCAATCTGCAGTAGAGGTTGAACAAGACATGGTTTGTGGAGGTTCAAGAAATGAAACATCCATGCAATTGGGATGAAAAGGCAAATTTATTTATTCTTTTTAATTTTACTTTTTACTATGAATATTTTAGTTTGGAATTGTTGCGGTGCAGGGAACGAAGATTTTCAGAGAATTTTGAAAGAATGGATTAAGGAGTACAACCCGAATATTGTGATTATTCTAGAACCCAAAATATCTAGTACTGGTAGCATTCAATTTTTTAATAAAATTCATTACGATAAAATGAATGTGGTTAAAGCTAATGGCAGGGCAGGTGGTATTTGGATTGCCTATAACTCGAACAAAGTCCAATTAAACGAGATTTGGAAGGCATGAACAGGTTCTGCATGTTAGAGTTGGTGGAAATGGTGATAGCTTTATTTTATCGACAGTTTATGGGAGTCCCTATTCCTCTTAAAAGAGAAAAACTTTGGGATAATGTTAGATATTTCTCTCAAGGGGTGAGTGGTCCATGGCTGCTGGCAGGCGATTTTAATGATTACAGGTAATCATCTGAAAGAAGTGGTAAGACTGTGAATGACAATAGGAGGAGGGCAAGATTTAACGATAACATCAACTTTTGTGAGTTGTTGGATCTAGGCTTTTCAGGTCCAAAGTTCACATGGTGCAATGGAAGATATGGCAGGGCCAGGACCTACATTCGTCTGGATAGAGCTCTTGTCAATACAGAATGGAGGACAACCTTCCAGGACACTTCTGTTAAGGTACTACCCAGGATTTACTCTGATCATTCCCCCCTAATCATCCATGTTACTGGTAAAACGACTCAAACTCACTCAAGTAGGCCCTTTAGATTCGAAGCTTGCTGGCTTTTGCATGATTCGTTTAATGCTTTTGTTAATGACTTCTGGGATAACACTGCTCCCTTTTCTGATAACTTGAAGAGATTTAAAGATGATCTGATTGCTTGGAATATAAATGTTTTTGGTAATGTTTATAAAAAGAAAAAACGTATTTTAGCTCGGCTTGCTGGAATTCAAAAATATCAAGAAAATTCTTTCTCTTATTATTTGTATAACTTGGAAAAGACTCTTGTTGCCGCAGACACCAAATTTTGACACACTATTCATTTTCAAACATTGGGGGGTATGTTTATTTTTTTTTGTCAAATTTTAATTTTTCAATAATCAGGGGGGTGAAATAGTAATTTTTATCTGTAAACATTTTTTTGTTTAGCTTTGGGGGCTTTTAATTCATATTTTTACTTTCATATCGATTTGTTAATTTTTTATAATTTTTTCGGATTTAATTGATATTCTTTTTATATTTTACAAGCACAATGGCAAAATGGTGATTTCACCTTGCGAACGCCATTTTAACTCATTTCAGTCCCAAATTTATTTTTCTAATTCTTTAAGCATATTTCTAAATTTTCTTGATTTTTTCGGGAACGATCGCTATTTTTTTTGTAAATACTGCATTCAGGGATAAAATCGTCATTTCACAGTTTAAATTAATTTTTCGTCAATTTTTTAGTCGTAAATGCATGTCCTAGGGTTTTAAGTTTATTTTTAATTTTTGGTAATTTTTCGAAATCAATAGCTATTTTTCTGTGAATTTTCATTGTTTAGGGGCAAAATCGTTATTTTATAGTTTAAATTCATTTTTCGTCAATTTTTGAGTTGTAAATGCATTTTCTAGGGTTTTAAGTTTATTTTTAATTTTTGGTAATTTTTCGATATCAATAGCTATTTTCTGTGTATTTTCATTATTCAGGAGCAAAATCGTCATTTCACACCCCAAACACATTTTTTTATCAGTTTTAAGCTCTAACATTTAATTTGAAATCTACTTTCAATTTTTAGCAAATTTTAGAATTTACTGTCATTTCTTTGTATTAATTCTTGATTTTTTGGATTAAAATCTTTTTTTTAATAATAAAATTTAAATTTTATTACCCGTGGCATTTTTGTTATTTTGTAGTATTTTTAGTGACCAAGACAACTAGCACTATAAATACCTCCACTAAAGAATAAAAATGTAATATTTAATTAGAAAATAATAGGTTCATTCTTCCACTTTTACACACACTTTATACTTTTTCACATACTAAAATCCTACACACACACTAACACACTTTTTTCACTGACTAAAATTCTGCACACACACTTTTTTCACCTACTAAGATCAAATACACATACTAACACACTACACTTACACACACTAAGATCAAAAGACAAAAAAAAATCAAGAACACCAAGAACATTACAAAAAATTTCAGCTTTCATTTTCTCAAGAGAGTAAGGTTTAATCCATCATCTTTCATTCTAAGGTACCATCTTAGCTACTTATTACCGTGTTACACTTATTTTATATAAAAAATTCCATAAATTGTTGCTGTTTTATGAGTTTTAGGTTTTGCTTTTCTTTTTTTTTTCTTGAAATCATTTTTCAGATTTTTCTTCTTCTCTTTTTTTGTATTTATTTTTGTTTGTTTGATGGGATTTGGATTTCTCTTTTCTGGCTCATCGTCTCTCTCCCTCCTCCCTCTTCCACCACCAGAAATTCACAAGAGCTCCCTCCACTGCCAGTAACCACCATGATTTCCACTGTTCAAAACCTACCAGTAATCCCAGAACCTGTAACAAAATTACTGCCAAAGTCTTCACCCCACCACCGCCTCTCCACCCATCTCCACCTAACAACACAACGAAATCTCTAATTCACCTCTTGAAACCAATCCATAATCACCAGTTACTCTCCCATTTCAACTCCCATCGTTAATCCTTTTCCCAATCAACCATGACCATCTACAGGCCTCCAATCTCTTTGCAGAAACCACCACCAAATTGGCACAACAAAACCACAGCACTACCTTAAACCACCCCATAGCCCATTAGTTTACCACATTAAACCTCCATCGCTTACTCCATCATTCAGTTTCACCAGAAAGCCTCCAATGGCCCCTGTTCCTTGTTCCACTCAAACATCAAACCCCAACAAAGATATGAACATAGGCAACCTTAGCAACATGAACACCACCACACACGGCAGAATCACTATTCCACAGCCATCGTTAATCATCCAAACAACCACTGCCTAACCGCCACAGCAACATTACCTCCTCGGTCTCCAATGTTCACAGTCACAGAAACTACCATAAAATCCCAGCAAAACCACCATACGACCTCCTCTCCACCGCCAGTGACAAGCCCTCCATCACTGTCGCTTCAAACAACACCACCCAATTCTTCAGAAATTCTATCCCAAACATACAGCACCACCACAACCCAGTCCTCCGAGAACTACCACTCACCGCTAATTAAGACGCAAATTGACTCCAATTACCCAGGTTCCCTGCAACCAATTTCACTCACAAAGCCACACCATTGCCAGTGGAGGCTTCTCCATCACCATCAACAGCCAATAGTCACAAACACCAATAAATCCCATCGAACCCTTATAATCTGCCCATTAACATTAGTAACTATCAACCCCAATCCCTGCCACGCACACTCACCCATGGGCTCCTTCTCCTCTCTCGCAGCTGTTTCCTTCCCTTCCCTCTTCCCTCTTCATCACCACACAAGCCCTCACCACACTTATAACTCCCCTGTTTCAAAGAAGGATAAAGAGAAAGGAATCATCTTTGTTGATTTTTGGTTGGAGAGCAGCAGAAAGGAAGAGAAAGAAGACAACGGCGAGAAAGAAAATACGAGAAAGAGAGAGAGACTGAGAGAGAGAGAAATTGAGGAGGGAAAGAATAAAGAAGTGAAAGGAGAAAAGGGAATCAGAGAGGGTGAAACAGAGAAATCAGATGAGAGAATCAGAGGGAAGGAAAGAAGAAGAAGAACAAAGGGATTTCATAAAGAGCGAGGGAGCGTAGACGGAGAGAGAAGTTTGAGAGGAATAGAAAGAAATAAAGAGAGAAGGCAGTCAGAGCAAGATGAAGAAGGAGGGAGACGACCTTGGGGGGGGGGGAGTCTTCCATTAGCTTAGTTATTAATTCTGTTATCTTTAGGAATTTGGTTTTTGGAGATTATGAAAAAAATGCTTTGTTTTGTTTAAATTTGTTTTACTTACTAATTTAGTTTTAGTTCTCTTTTTCCTTTCTTTGACTTGTTTAGCTTGGTTGTAATGCAATTGATTATCTCAGTAAATTAAGCTAATACAGTTGATTAGTCTAATCCTTAGTTTTAATTTGCAAAAATTCCATTTTTTTTGGTTCATTCCTTTTATGCAAAGAATACTTATGGCTTGACCTTTATGTTTTGAATATTATTAGTATACTCCCCAAGATTTTTCTTACCTCATGCATTTAAGTCCCTAATAATTACAGAATGACCCCCCTTAGTTTTAGTTTCTTTCAATTAAGTTATGTAGCTTGCAATTTGACCCCATATTTGTCAGAATTATATTTTTGCTCCCCGATTTTGCTTTAATTTTTAATTGTACCCATTAGACTTACGTGAGTTTTTAATTTTACTCCTTAATCTTTATAGAAATTTATTTTAGTCCCCTTAGTCAGTAGAATTTACATTTTACTCCAAATTGTCAATATTTACGTATTTTAGGCTTTATTTATTTATACTGAGATACCTTGACATGTTTTTTGTGTTCTTAAGTATTTGTACCGGGTCTTCAAAGAGGTATTCCTATTTCCTGTTAATTTTACCTTATGTGCTCCAATGTGCCTTTATGTGATTTTTATGCATGTTTCTTCATATATTTCTTATTTTATTTTTACATTTTTATTTTACATGCTTTTTGCGTATTTATTTATTTTATGTTATTTAATTTCAAATTTTATTATTTTGTTAAAAAAGTGTAGTATTTGTGTATTTAGCTAGTCAATGTAATAGTTAGGTTACATTTATTACATTTTTCGCAAATATTTGTATTTAGATAGCAAGTATAATAGATAGGTCGTTTTTACCTTTTCACCTCTTAAATTGTAAATTAAATCCCCCCGGTGTAATAGTTAGGACTTACATACTTTTTATGTGCTTGTGTGTTTATATATTTTACCGCTTTCAATTAGGATTTTTGCATCTAGAAAAGCATGATTACGTGTTGTAGACACCAAATTTTGACACACATTTTATAAAAATATGCGTATTACTTTATTTAGGGGTTATTGTGATTTTCAGAGGCTAATTATAATTTTTGTGTATATTACGTCTAATTTGTCGTGTCAGGGGCAAAATGGTAATTTCACTATGTAAATATTAGTTTATTTTATTTTATTTCCTAAATACATGATTTTACTATTTTTATCATTATTTATAATTTTAATAATTTTTAGGAGTCATCTAATATTTATTTAAAATTTTAGCATTTTAAGTCTATTGGCACGTTTTCCAATGTGCTATTTTTATGAGAATTTTCAAGTGAAAAATTTTTATATATGCATTTTGAATACTCATAAATTTTCTGTAAAAATCTCATAATTTTTAGAGGTCGTTTAGTATTTATTTAATTTTTATCTTTTTGTTTATTAATGGCACGTTTCCCAATGCATTCCTTTTATGAGAATTTTTTCAAGTGAATTTATTTATGCATAGCTCATATATTCATGAATTTCCCGTATAAATTTCATGATTTTTAGAAATTTTTAATATTTATTTTAATACTTTGTTATTATTATTTGTTATTTTTATTTTTTATTTTTCTATTAATCGCACATTTTAATGATATGTTAATTTTTAAATTTTTGTAGTAAATTTTATTTATCCGTTTTATAACTATAAATTCCAGTATCTTTCTTGGTAATTTTAGAGACTCTAATATTTTTATTTTTATTTTTATTCTATTTCATTTTTTGTTTTCCTTCATTTTCCTCCTCAAAAAAAAAAAAAAAAAAAAAAAAAAGAGAGAGCAGGCTGCGTTTGCAGCCTGCTGCTACTGTAGCAGCATGGGGGCTGCCATCAGAGCAGCCCCATGCCATCATCACAATTCTCTCCAACTCCCCTGCATTTCAGCAGATTTGAGGGGATTTGGAGAGATTGATTTTCTTCCCAATTCCTACACCTGCATTTCTTTCCCCTCCCTCTCCCTGCAATCAGACAGACACACAACACTCACACACACTTGCATTTCTTTCCCCTCCCTCTCCCTGCAATCACCAGAAACACACACAACACACACTTGCACATACACACCATAAACATTCACAGAGAATTCACACACACAGCTGCACAAGCTTGCACACAACACAGACATCACAAACGCACACCTCACTTTCACTCTCTGCCTCCCTTCCCCCTCTCACGCCTCACATACAAACACACAGACACACACACACCTGCATTTCTTTCCCCTCCCTCTCCCTGCAATCACAAGAAACACACACAACACACACTTGCACATACACACCATAAACATTCACAGAGAATTCACACACACAGCTGCACAAGCCTTGCACACAACACAGACATCACAAACGCACACCTCACTTTCACTCTCTGCCTCCCTTCCCCCTCTCACGCCTCACATACAGGACACATAAACACTCACACACACCTGCATTTCTTTCCCCTCCCTCTCCCTGCAATCACCAGAAACACACACAACACACACTTGCACATACACACCATAAACATTCACAGAGAATTCACACACACAGCTGCACAAGCCTGCACACAACACAGACATCACAAACGCACACCTCACTTTCACTCTCTGCCTCCCTTCCCCCTCTCACGCCTCACATACAGGCACATAAACACTACACACACCTGCAATTCACTCCCCTGCAGACAAGCACACACAACACACACAGAACACACACACAGAACACACACACAGAACACACGCACAGGCATACTCACCTGCATTCACAAAAACACACACTCACACACCCCTGCACCCAAACACACACTCACAGACACACAAACATTCAAGCACACCTGCACAGAACACACGCACAACACATACACTTCATCAGTTCAAACACACACCCACACACAGAACTCACACACACAGAATTCACACACCTGCACACAACATACAATTCACAAACGCACACACACACACCTGCAAGAAGAGGGAACCGAAAAAATCAATCAAGCAACAAACAACAACAACAGCAACAACAATAGCATCACTACCAGGTAAATCTCCTACTTTTACTTTCAAATTTCAGTATTTCGTTGTTTTTGTTTTCTGTTTTTTTGTTTTGTACTATAAAAAAAAAAAAAAAAAAAAAAAGAGAAAACTGAAAAACGTCCGGCCGAGAGAGAGAGAGAGAGAGAGAGAGAGAGAGAGAGACCTGTGAGAGAGAGAAACGACAGCGAGGAAAGAAAAGAAAAAAAAAAAAGAAAAGAAAAAGGGGGAGAGCAGATCGGGGGGAGGGAAAAAGAAAAGGGAAGAAGAGAAGAAAGGAAGAAGAGAAGAAAGGAGGAAGAAGAAGAGAAGAAGAAGAGAAGATCAGAAGGGAATCGGGGGGGAAGCAGAAGGGGATCGGGGAAGAAGAAGAGAGAAAAAGAAAAAGGATCGGGAAAGAAGAAAAGAAAGAGGAAAAAGAAAAGAAGAAAAGAGAGAAAAGAAAAAGAGAGAAAAGAAAAAAGAGAGAGAAAAAGGAAAAAAAAAAATAAAAGGAAATCTGAAAAAAAAAAAAAAAAAAAAAAACCGAATCAGCGAAAAAAAAAAAAAAAAAATATTTTGGTGAAACTACGTCGTTTTGACGTAGTTTCACTCAAAACTACGTCGTTTTGATTAGTTTAGTTTTTTAATTTATTTTTAATTAATAATAGTTATTTATTTTATAGTCCTTGTACTTTCATTAATGCTACTGTGGCCCCGATAATTTTTGATTTGTGCATTTAAATTTCTGTTTATTGTAGATTGGCCCCCATAATTTAATTTTCTTTGCAATTAGGTCCCGATTAATTGCATTTAGGTCCCTCAACTTTTAGATAATTATAATTTAGCCCCCTACGTTTTTTAATTTTTCATTTTGACCCCTATATTTGTCGGTAATTACATTTTGACCCCTATAATTTTTCTGGAATTGCAATTTTACCCTCTGATATTTATGGAAATTGCAATTTTGCCTCCCAAACTTTCTTTTATTATATTTTAGGCTTTAAATGTTACTAAAAATTACATTTTGGCCCTTATACATTGCTGGAAATTCCATTTTTGTCATAAAATGTTGCTGGAATTCTATTATAGTCTTTGAATATGGCTGGAATTTGCAATTTGGTCCATCATGTTGCTGGAATTTTGCATTTTTGCCCCTAAACCTTGCTGGAATTTCATTTTGCCATTATATTTTTGTTGGAATTACTCTATTGTCCTCCAATGTTGCTGGAATTTATATTTTTGCTCTCCAAATAGCTAAAACTTGAAATTTTGCCTTTAAATGTTTGCTGAAAATTGTGTGTTATCTAATAAGCTTGCTGAAATTGTGTTCTTGGCTTTAAATATTGCTGGAATTTTTTGTTTTTGGGCATTATACTTGTTGAAAATTACATTTTAGCTTTTAAATTTGTTGTAAACTATGTCATTATCTTAATTAGGGTTTGAAATTATAATTTTACCTTTTTGTTCCTCATAAATTACATTTTTCACTTTAGAATATTGCTTAAATTTTCACTTTTAATCCAAATCTTATAATATTTTATTTTTGTAAAAAAAAAAAGTATTAATTAAGATTAGTTAAGTCCTCAAAGCTTTAAATTATTTCTTTTTACATTTCTTTATTTATTTTTATCAAACTTATAATTAATGTTCTAGAATGGGGTCTTGTTAGTCTAATTAATGTTCAAATTAGTCTCTCTATTTCCCTTTTAGTTATTTTAATAATTCTTATTTGAGGTGTTAAAATTTCAATGTATGTATTATTGTATTTTATCCTCTATTATTATTATTAGTATTATTATTAGTTTTATTTTATTTTATCTTTGTTGTTTTGCTTTATTTATTTATTTATTTACTAATTTATTTTTACTTAAACAATTTTCATTTTTCTCCTAAATGATTAATTATTGTTATCATTATTTTTCTTTCTCTTATTTTGTTTATTATTGCTATAATTGTTTGAATTATCATAGCATGTTCATAGTGATCGGTAGAAAATTATTCAATTAGTGATTGATTTATTAAATAGTGATAATTTTGACATGTTTGTTCATTTTAGTAGCCATTTATACCGGGTTTACGAATGAGAGGTATCTCGATTACCCTTCCAATATTTCTTTTTATGTGCTCCTACGTGCTCCTATGTGTTTTTCTACGTGTTTTTGTGCTTATAATTTTTATCCATGTGAGAGTTTTTATTTATTTATGTCATATTATTTATTCGAATTTAATTTTTGATTATTCAAAGAAATGTAATAGATAGGTAATATTCTATTTAGCAAAATTTTGTATTTAGATAGAAAATGTAATAGATAGGCTAGATAGGTTACCTTTTTATTTTTAGATTGTAATTAGGCTTCTTCGGTGTAATAGTTAGGGCTTTTGTGTGCTATGTGTGTTATGTGCTTGTGTGTTTTATTCGCTTTTCCTAGGAACTTGCATCTAGAATACCATGCTTATGTGCTATGTGCTCCTACTTGCTATTACTTGCTCTTATGTGATTTATTGCTTTAATACATGCTTTATTTATTTACTTGCTTTAATTATATATGTGTATCGTCGCCACACTAGTCCAAAGCTAGTTGTGGTTAATTTCGTTTTCTTCGCTAGTCCAACGCTAGCGGAGAAATTTTAGAAAATAGGCTAGTCCAATGCTAGGCCTTTAGATCATTTTAGTATTAGGATCATTTCTCGCGTGTTCATGATATTTCACACACATTTTTATCTTTTAGGCTTTTTTCATTTTTGTATAATTTTTATATACTTTATCATTTATTATCTATTTTTAACATCTACCTAGTGCATGACATTTAGATTCCACTACACATAGAATTTTAGGTCATTTGTGTGATTTGACTAGAAATAGTCAATCTACTCACGTGGGAAGCGATGGCGTACATGTCGTTCCCCCCTCCGTGAGTAGAAACAGTTAGTCACGAGTTTATTAGTCCCCCGTACCCGTTATGTTGCATTCCTACTCTCTTTGATCATTTACTACCTATACTTACTATTTTCCTTTTCTTTTGCATTTCATTTTGCATCTATACTCGTGACTCCATCGAGGTCTAGACTCGAGTTTCGCAATTAATGCGATAATCCCGACCAAACCTCAATGGAATATTTCGTCCCTTATCGATATCCATTTTTAGGATTAGATTTGCATTCATATAGTTGCATCCAAATGTGATAAAATCTTAGGGTTATATTAGGAAAATTTAGACTAAACCTCGCAACTAGTTTCGGCTAGGTTGAAAGGGTGCCTTAGGCACGAGCCTTTGCCTTCCCTTTCTTCAACTGTGACTCCCGAACCTTTTTCTCTTGTTTTCAAAGACCTGGAGTCGTCTAAAAGGGTTTTTCTTGTTTTTCCTATATTTTGCCAAAAATCATTTCTTTAAATGAATCATTCTTAATTTTCTTACCTTTATAAAATATTTTCGGGTGACTTGGTACACCAAAACTCAATACCAAGTGGCGACTCCTTTTTCACTAAAAAACCCTTTTTAGACTCTATTTTCGGGCCCAAAAATCGTCGCATTTCAAAAGTCCCATTTTAGGCCCTTTTTCTTTTATTTTTTAAAGTAAAGCATTTGTTTTGTCACATTTTTATCGAATCATCTTTTACAAAGCATTTTCAAAAAATTAGTTTTTACAAAAAATTTACACGTTTTTTTTAATAACCACAACATTACATTTAATACTTCCTTTTCCCTTTTCCCGACATCTTCTTTACATCTCTTCTATTTATTTTTCGAAAAATGGGGCGCGACAGCTGGCGACTCCACTGGGGATCACTAGTGAGTCCGAGCACTAGGTTTAGTCATTTTATTCTTTTTCCTAACCCTTTCATTTTATTGCATTTGGATGCTTAGGATTGCATTTCTATTTTTCTAGGTTTTTAGGTTTTTCTTTTGCATCTTGCACTTCCCGTCTCTCGGTTACTTATGTGATGTATGTATGATTTATTCACTTGTTACTGCTTTACTCGACCGCGCTTGCATTTGGGGAAGGGGTCAATCACCCTTAGAGCCCACGCGTGTTATTGTTACACTTCCTTCCTCTCATAAGGAGCACTTCATACGTGCATTCGATGTTTTTTACCCTTTTTATCTTTTTGGTGGTTGTCACCCACCCATCCCAGTTAGGAATAGGATTGATCTACTTAGGCATGTGCGCGGGGCACGATGTGCACGTAATCATGTTTGGGAGATCACCCGAACTCTCGGCTTGAGTCCACAAGTCTAGGGATTTGGGCTTTAAAACAGATCCACTTGGACACGTGGCCGGGGCACGATGTGCACGTAGCAGTGTCCGGGGGATCGCTCGAGCCACCGACCAAGGGTTTTGGGATTGATGACCCTTACCTTTAGGTCTGAAGACTTGGGAACCGACAGCCTAATCGAGTCTAGATGCATTAGTAAGCCCAACCTCATGCATCCATGTAGAATAATCTAGAATAGAGTCAACCTTACCCTATCAGGTACACTAGGCACGAGAGGAGGGAATCCACCCCTCTTTATTTATCTTTTTCTGTTATACTGTTTATTGCTATTTGCTTTATCAATGTGTTATGTGATATTGTTGAAAACTAACGCATTTTCTCTCGTTTCGATTGCATTCATAAACCGTAGAATAAAGAGCCCTGGCATGGTGCTCTTATAAGAAATTAACCCGTTTTTGGCATGTTCATATTTCTCATCTTACAAGTTCGTATTCTTTCGAAAAATAAATATATAGTATCTCCTAGTTTCTCACAAAAGTTTATTTTGTAAACCCAAAATACCCAAGAATTCAATAATGATAATTTTTAACTTAAAAAAAAAAAAAAAAAAAGAAGAAAAAAAAAAATCTGATTTTTTTGACTTATATACACCATGTTTAAGTTTGCAAACCCGAAATTCTTTTTTAAAGACATTATTTTTCTATACATACTTATTTTGTAGCAA
>JAMWEH010000537.1:0-24550 GCA_024721245.1 Mitragyna speciosa | reverse complement strand
ACAAGTACGAACTCGAACCGAGAATACTCGACTCAACTCGACTCATTTACAGCTTTACATCCATTATTGATATTTAAAAAAACTATCACTATTCTTTAATAGGAAATTGATGATTTGGAGTTTGTATGATTCATTCCAAAATACTACTCTACCAAACTTATTAACCTTTTTGGAAGGAATAATACCCATTCCATTACTAAACCACACACATTGAAGAGAATTATCAAAAACTCATACTCATAGTTTGGTTAATGATATTCATAATAATAGTGATTGAAGAATTTAAACCAAATGCCTCCTTATGCTTTATTTACACTATGTTGCCTGATAATCCCAAATGAAAGGGAACAGTAGGCATTCAGCAACAAAAGGAAAGCAGAGAGAGAACAAACACACCGTGAGAGATTAAGTCGTGATCAGAGAGAACAAAACTGAATCCAATTTTCTTTTAGGAGAGAACAAACCTATAGCATTATTCAATGTTGGGCAAAGCATAAATAGGGACAACAACATATGGTAAAACTTAGAACCAGGCAGCATTGTGGCACAAAATTGGCACACTCTTGTTAGATTAGAAAGCTCACACGGACACTTTGAGGACATCAGCATGTCTCATGACGCCCCAACTTTTTGGAACTTGTTTGGGCGAGTAGCCATATCATTTTCACGACCACGGGAATATTTCCGACCTCTGTTAAATTTCCCTCCCCTGTACATCATTAAGGGTTAAAATGAAGAGCTTTAGGAGCCATTAAAAGATGAAAAGAAATTCCAATAACATGATAAGTTGAAGAGAAAAAAGATTGCTCATCCCAATATATTCAAATACACGTGGTAAACACCAATTTCCTACCTTCCTCGGTTGCCTTTGACATTTCCCCGGTGTCTGTCCTGGTTATTGCGGAGTAGACTCCAGTACTCCCTTTCAGCATCACCTGCTTAAGTTAAACAATAGAATAAGTAAAATTGAAAAAAAAAAATACTGTTGTTCTAAGTACGCAACAAGTACTATTTCTTTTTTCTTTTGTTCTGCTTGAAAACTGGAAAAGGAAGGGGGCCAGGGAACTTATCCACATCTAAGATTTAACAATAAAAATTTGAATAATAGCCAGTGAAGGAAAATTAGATGATAATTGTTAGCCAATCGAGCACCTCTGTCAGATCTTTTAGATCTAACAGCAAAAGCAGCATAATAATACGGAGTAAATATGGAATATTTCGAAGATATGATTAGGCAGCCAACAAGTTCAAAATTTCAGCAAGACACTGGATGCAGCAAGCAGTATACATAAGCAGCTGACCCAGCTACCAAGACCAGTCTTGTGCAACACAACAGAAGAATGTAATAGATATTCAACCAAACCATGTAAAAACCAGTGGAAAAATCCTGTGAGTGTAGATAAATATAATACTACATACCAGTCACAGGATCTAAGATAGCAATGTAATTTTTCACAATCAGACCACCTTCCTCGACAAGGACAGCAGCAGCACGTGCTTTCTGAGCTGCCCCTGCATCTTCAAACCGTACATATCCTGATTCTGATCCAATCTTGAAATCGACAAACTACACAAAGACAAATAAGAGGAAACATGAGAATAACGTCCAAAAGGGATGTATGCCAAACAAAGTAAATTCAGTTTCCTTGTGCACCAATGCTGTTGCATCCCTAGGCCCTCAGTGGACTTATGCAAAACAATTTGGATTTAATTTCCCTCATGCACTGGAACCTCACATCCCAAGGTTATAGTAACCCCCGGATTACTTTTTTATTTTATTATTTTTTGTGGGAGAGGGAGGGAGTGTAGACACGAGCTCAAAGATAGAGGTTTAGAGAACATGGGAACAGATGCCAAACTAGTTTGACTTAGATAAACACAAGATCTTTTACACATGGAAAAAGTTTTTAACCAGATGAACAAGTGATTGCAATGTAATGATAGGAATTTGTGAGGTTCGTATTAAAAACCAATATCCATTTGTTAAAAACAATGATAAAAGTCATGAAACGCAAGCAAGAGAAATAGAAAGAGCCAAAGAAGTTAGCCAAATGAGGACAAGGACAACGGAAATACCTTGACAGTGCCAAATCGACCAAAAACACTTTTCAGATCCTCACGCAAAACTACATCCTTGTTGTCTTTGTATGATGCAATAGTTGACTTTTCTTCCTTCAAACCGCGCTCGACATTTTGGGGTGAGCCAGATTTCTCCACATCATCAGATGTCTGGAGTTCAGTCTCTACACCATCATTTTCTTCATCCTTTTCTTCACCCCCCTCAACATTCTCCTCAGTATGCACTTGTTCATCTCTTGCATCAGCAGTCTGTACAGTATCACCTTGGGTTTTATCAGACTTTAGATTATCAACATCATCAGCTGCTGACTCATGATCACCATTTTGCTCAGTAGCACCTTCAGCTAAAATTTTCTTGAGTTTAAATGCAACAATTAAGCCTCTAGGGTAGCTGCCAAAACCATATCCATCAGTTAACTGTAAAAGGCTCATGTTGTTGAAACCACAAAAGATCATACATAGATAATAACTCACTCTGCTTCAGCATTGGAATTGCTTTTATGATTTGAACCAAATTGAGGACGAGATTTCCCTGCTTCTTCTTCTTGCTTAGCTCTTTCAGCATCGAAGTCTTTCCTGGATCAAGTGAGAAGAGATAAAGCATGTGACTCATAGCTGACTAAAACATTGTTGCCTACACTTCTAAATTGTTGCATGAACATCTAAATAAATAAAGAATCATCTGAAAAGACATTAAATAACAAGTAACATAAAGTTTACATCTAGTCAAAATCTAGACTATAACAGTCAAGTAAAGAAATTTAGAGATTCACATGTTGAAATAAATTTTATTATGAACAGTTTATGATTTAAAAAACAATAAATGACTGATAAAAAAGTAAATAAAACTCAAGGGGCAAATACCATCAATAGATTGTTCTGCAAAACTTTTATAATAAAGGCTGATCCTGTACTAGCAGTAGTACAAACTTCTGGCGATATAACAAAGAGTTGGAGTGGAACTACATCAGGACATCAGCAACTTTACCATCACTAGCCATCGAATATCTTCACCGACATGAGACATCTATTTTCGTGGATACCTCACCCACCCCAAACTCACTGCAACTAGCCTCTTCTGAGCAATAAAAACATCTTTACATAGATGACCAGTTAAACCAGATGAAAGCAATAAATCTGGGAAAGCACCATCCCCACCCCAAAACATCCCCTCCCCGACCGAAAAAAGAACAAAAAAAAAAAATCTCTTCCTGCCAGGCCTGGCATTGCAGTACACGCCTACTCCAGATACGCAAAGGAAACACATTTGTTACATAGTCTGTCAACATGAACATAAACTTCTCCCTCAACATGAAACTACTCTGTTTTTGGCACATAATTTTACCAACAAGGCATTAATTACAAGCAGGAAGCTTGAACCAAGTGGCTTTCTAAAAGTAATATATGCCACCAATCATTTCAACACATCATAAACACTCGGAAAAAAGAGGACAACATGAAACAAAGACAATTTATATGATGACTGGTTTCATCACAACGTATTATGAAATTACGATTTCAGTAAATTCAAGCCATCAGCAGCTTACTTTGGCTTTAGCTCTAATTCCATCCCAGCATAAACCAAGCTCCGGTCTAAAACTTTTGCAGCATCTTCCTCTGAAGAGAACTCAATCAGGGCAGTGCCACAAAACAATCTTCTATCAGTAACATGACGTGGCAGCCTCACACTATTCACCTGAAAAGGAAACAAATAAATACTAAGAAAACAATCTATTAATCACAAGAAACTATAGAGACCATGGATTCTGGAAACAGCAAAATAACACTCAATATAAACAACTAGAATACCTGACAGGATAGAGAAATTCAAAAGCAGCAACTTGCAAGTAAAACACTGAAAGCATTCCAGCTAGAAATAAAAGATTCTTGTAGCAAGCAAATGTATAAATATAAAAGCCCTACTATCCTTTCCAAAATGTCATCTTGGGTCTAATTTTGCAGTAAGCACAAAATTTCAATAGAATGAAACACGGCTGTCACAGATTTTAACACAAATGTCAAAGGTGGTTGGTTAAGGATGTAACAGATTTGCCCTCTTTAAGAGGAAAACTTTGTTGCGGAGGAAAATCACATTGACCTCCCATAAGGTTTACTGGAAGCTGGAGATAACTCTGCACCAAAAGGAGTAAATCCTCCACCGTTCTCAAGAATAAGAATGGACACCAATCTAATGTTTCCTGCCTCTCCACCTTAACAATTACATACAGTTAGAGTTCAAGTTGTTTATTGCTCTTGTTCATGCTATTCCTGCATGCATGAGCATCTATTTCTAGGGCAGGTGAGCTAGTGGCATAATCAATGTGTGCAGATACTGCATACAAGGAAAAACCTCTTTAACCTAAAACTACAGATTGACAGAATGAGGACTAATACAGGTTGTAGAGACAATATTTCATGAGACTTAAAACTGTCAGATGCAAAATTCAGCTGTAAGGAAGGTACTTCTAACAAAATATAGAATAGTAATGACTATCACAATGAGCTCACAAACAAATATGGTGGTTCCTGTAATTAAGGCAAATATAACTGTACACTCCATGCATACCTTAGCAAACTGACCAAAAAAGGATTCTACATCTTCAATCTTCACATCATACTCCAATGGAGATGCTGCAATTGTTCTGACATCTAGCTGCTCTATAACCTCCTCTGGCTTTGCTAATTCAGTCACCCTACCAACTCTTTTTCCTAAGATGAAAATTAACAAGACCAACATGAACCTGCGGTGTTATCCAACTAAGTTCAATCTAAAAATACTAATAAAGGCACTGCAAAATAATCAATAACGTCTCACCATCTTCAGAAATTTTAAGGAAAGAAGAAGTCCTCAGGGTTTCAGCCACAGCCTGTACTGTATCATCAGATACATCTTCAGGGGTTGCATCTCCTAAGCCCAGATGATTTCTCATCCGAGAGAATGAACATATTACAGCCAAACTGACCACTATACTTTAAGTTAAGGAATAACAGAGATCCATTTGGCAATGAAACATAAACCATCCTTTACTTCACCTAAACTGCATTAAGCTACTAGAATTAAAAGTTCAACCGAAAAAGGATGAAGCTGTTCAGAGAAAAAAAGCTTACTCCTTAGCAAATGGTTTCTTTCAGTACTTATTCTACACATCCAAGGGCAGGCAAAAACATGAGGTTCCTCCCGTAAAAAGTGCAAATGGTTCCGCCCCTCATGACCACATAAAGACAGCATTTGGTATGAAAAAGCAGAGCATTATTTTCTGTCATCAAGGCTTTGCTACACAAGCTTAAGTTCTACTCATTCGCAATAGTACTAACCGAATACAAGGAGTAAAAAAACAAACTTTTTGCCAATACCAATAAGATCATAAACAAGAAATTGATAGGCAAAAAAAATAGTAATAAATTTTTTATTAAAAAAAAAGCCTTTTCAGATAAAAGAAAAGGATACTGCCATCTTCACTGTCATTGAGGGTTTGCTTAAGAAAAGTATCCCTTGGAAGATTACTATCACTGAAGTAAAACTCCACCTGCAATTCACACATCATACATATATTTCTCAGTTCAAAAATCCAAACTTTTACTTAATAAACAACTTTAAAGATAAAAGAAATAAAAAGAAACAGTGTAAAAGAGAAAAAGATTCAATTTTTATGATGAAATTGGAATAAAAAAGAGGGAACCTGACGAATGACTTTCTTTGCAGTTTCCTCGTCCAAAGATGCAGTCTTTGCCATTGTTTTTGTTATTGGTGTGGGTGTATATTTGCTAGGGTTTTGGAGGCTTGTTTGTTTGTTTTCAAGAACTCTGAAGAGAGAGAGACGGGAGAGAGACTCTGGGTTTATGGGGTCCTCCCAAACAATTGACAATATTTCAGTTTAAGCATATTTTACAAAGTGTGTTACAGGCATCTTCATTATTGCTTTTCACCAAATTTATTCACCCTTGTATATTCCAATAATGGATAGGAAGTTTTCTACTTCAAAAATTATAAGTGGATTCTTGATTTTTAGATATTTTTCTGTTTACTCTTTGTTCTTTCTACTATTTTTTCACTAAAAAAAAACTATAACTCGAATCAATCTCTGAATAGACAATTCGATACTTACTAATATTCATTCACTAATTGTTTATCACATTTGATCAAAAGGATGTCTCTATGGTTGAATAAATTAAAAGTTAAAATTTGTTGGATTTGAATTGCACAGTTCAGAACAATGCATGTACGACTCTTAGGATGCATTACAATGACTTGAACCTGAAATATATGGAATGCAAGTTCAACTTTGGATGATGTAATTTTTTGCTTTTGAGTGTAAAACTAAGGACAAAATGGTGATTTGTAATATATTTGTAATTGCTCAAAAAAATAAAAAAGACAGAATGTTATATCAATTAAACTACACTTTGCATCTAAATAATCATAACATGTTCGAAAGTAGTTTCTTTTCCGCCTTTATGAAAGTGGATCGAACCAGTAGGCTAATGGCTCAGTGGTCAGGGAGACCTTTCTCCCCTGTTGTAGGCTCTAGATCAAATCTCATTTGCGGCAATTAGAAAGAATTTAAGAGAAAGGAAAGAATAGGTAATATTTGAAGAGTTATATCCCAATTGTGTGTAACATATAGTCTAAAACTTCATCTAACATACCGTTGAGAGCCTCATTTCACTTGTGTAAAATATGATACATTTGTAATACAATTATAATTGTTAAAGAAAAAAATGAAAGTGGATCGAGAGCAGAATACTACTACGAGGATATGCCTTTCATGTCCAGCAGTTGTAGTAGAAGTCGTGAAATACAATGTTCCAATAATTCCCGCCTCAAGGCATGTAAAAGTGGCTCACCTTTTGCGCTTAAGCTTTTAACACGAGAGAGTTCCTAAGTTTGGATCAAGAACATTCCACCTGCAGCCACTCATCGGACTCGCGAGTGCATATTGAAAGCGTGGTTATAACCCTACACATTTGATAATTAGCTTCACAGGCGGCTTACAGTTTGTACTTTGGAGGGAACAAAGGGGCTAAATGGTAACCCCCGGTAAAGAGATTGGAGCTATAAACAGCAAACAGATACGAAATCGTAATTTTTAATCAATACCGAAATTTCCCATAATATAAGCTATTAATACATGATAAGCTCTCGCTCTGAAATTGAGTCTTGTTTCACAACTGTAAGAGTCACACTGCAGACACAATCCCCTTTCTTTCTTTTTTTTCCTCCAACCCAAAAAAGAGCTTATTTATGTCTTAATTGCTTCACAACATAAAATTATCCCCTGCCCGACAATCTCAACCGCCCCTCTCCAAGCTTACCATTTTCCATCAGATTTTCTTCTCAATCCTCTACCACTGGCGGATATTTCTGATTTTTTTTTTAAGTAAGAAAACAAAATGAATAATTTGTTGAATTGTTTATAATCACATAAAGTCCTCTTCCAACTCTTGAAGGGTCTTGTTGGTTGATGCAATATCCTTATTAGATGTCATATTTTCTGCTACCATCAAATTTTTGTAGCTCCTTAACTCTGCCTGTCTCTCCCTTTCAAGCCTCTCCATCTCCTCGCGTCGTTTCTACAAAAGCATAATGTTTGGAGCATGTAAACATAGAATTGCAAAAGACGCAAAAATCTTTAATGCAAATGGGCAACTGTCAGCCAAACTCACACAAATAAATGCAAGATGTGACCTAAATAAAATGTCTATCTGAATAACGTACATGATCAATACCTTCTTTCACATCACCTAGTTGGAGTATAAGCAACATTTGACGCTTAATATCTCAAAATTACACCAAAATCAATTCAGACAGACGACATCAGCCCACAGGTTTCAGAGATAACACAAGACCCTCAAATCGAATTTGAAGCTAATCAAAGACATACAGAGGCAGAAGATAGTAGAGCAAGCTCAACAAGAAAAAATGAACAGAAAATAACCATTTCTTAACTATGCAACTACGGTCATCTTTTAACCTCAATATGAGTGCCAAATATCCATATCGGCTCTATATAATTATGATGCAACATCATAGTAATATAATATATGAAGTGAATTGCAAGATTTTGACCCCAACAGCCTACTATTAACAGCCAAAAAAATAAAAGACAAAACAAACTTACTTTTTCCCTCAGATGATTTTTCCTTTCTGCTCTTTCCACAGCATTAACTGCCTCTCGCTCAGCTGAAGACACAGAAAACAGAACAGCGCATGATGCAAAGAAACAAATGACAAGCATATGGGCAGGGAAAAACAATTTGAGGTAATAGAACATGTCTTAAAAGATAATTGCTAGTCAGACCTTTCAGATCAGGTTTCCTTTCCACCTTTGTCCGGTTTAATCTATTAACTATCTCATTTATTCGTTTCTCCACCTTCACGGTACGAACCTACAAGAAACCAATATCAGATATAGGGAAATTTTCCGCCCACTGTCAACACATGGAACTTCATACCCAGAAGCAAAAGGCACAACAAGAATCCAGCTAATAGAAATATACACAAGACTCACCATTTTCGAGTTGTAGAAACCAACTTGGCCTACATCCATGGAGGCAGTCTTTTTAAGATTATGCCATGGAGTATAAACAACATCAATATTGTTCACCTTATTTCCTGCCACACGACATCTCCAGTTAATTATGAATGAATATTAGGTTAAGAAAAGAAGATCTCTGCTTCAGAGTTATTGTCTCCCTATTTGACTAAATAAATCAGACACTGCACAGTGTCCCCCCCCCCCCCGGGGGGCGCCAACAGCTCAGGTAAATTAATTTTTCCAGCTTTTGAACTAAGGTTATTTCCGTGTAACATAAGGAGTTTCTCTCAAAAACTGTAATAGAACAAGAATATATGTCTTTGCCTTGGATGGAATTTGCTTTGACTAATTGAGCACAATCTTCCAGTACACCTTCTGGTATATCATCAATTGTTTGACCCTTATGCAATCTCATATAGACATGTGCAGAAGACATTTTGTCCACATGGAACCTGCAAGGGGTTTCAAATTTAAAAAAAAAAAAAAAATTGGTTGCGAACAGGTATAACAAAAAACGAATTGGACCAAAAAGCCTCATATCCTCCTTGCCCACCAAAAGACAGGTTGCAAATCTATAGCATGAGATCATGATGGACAAGTCTAATAATGTTACAAAAGAAAACGTATTTCTTCCACTTACTATTTACACCTAAACCCCTAACAATGAAAAGATTCAAGCAACCATTTATTGAGGCAGAGTTTGCTTGTCAAACGGCATGTCAAGTCACCTACGATTCCATCATTTTTAAAACACATGGCTTCCAAATAGCACCACAGTAACAAGTTCTATGCCCTCCACATATGTAAATGGGACTAAGCTAGCTGACCCTACAGACAAAAACCTTACTGGAAAAAGGAAATGCACTCCCACCCATTTACATAACCAACAAAATTTTCTCACCTTAAAGTTAAGGGTCTATTATTTGGCCTGTCTTTTTGGGAAACCCATCCCACATTTCAGACGCATGCAACAACATATTGGCATATAAAATATACTTGTCTATTTTATTCATTTAACTTTTTAATTTTTTTTTGGTTTTTGGTTTTTTTTTTTTTTTTTGGGGGGGGGGGGGGGGGGGGGGGGGGGAGAGGACATAAATGGTTCCAAAAGCTGAAAATTTCCAAATATAAATGTAATCAGTTCCAAAGAAGACAGTCAATCATGTAGGCAAGTGAAATGACTATTGCAGAACTTAATCCAGAAAGCTTGTTTTCCATAATTCTTTCAGCATGATTGAAGAAACACTCTGAAATACAACATCGCAAAATTCTTTAGTGATAAAGATAAGACGTAGATAAAAGTGCAGGGGATTATCATTTTCTGTTGTTAACCAAATTACTAAAATAACTTGCTGTCAGGTTCAACAGTGGCCACTGATTCCTGTCATTCTAAAATTTCACCAGTTAGCTGTTAGTGGACATTGTCATAAAACTAACGTTGTTGAGAAACCACAGCCACAAGCATTGTAGCTCAAGTGGTTCATAAAGTGCAAATACAGTGCTTTCCTTCTTCACCATTATGATTGTCTACTTCTCATTTCTATCACTCATCTACATCCACCATCTCCTCCTCTAGCACCCACATTTAAAAACTTCTATCAAAACAACCTTCAATTTTAAATAAAATCAACAAAACTAGTCACTTTATCAGAAAACCCAGCAAAGCCTCTTCCTTTATAAACCAAAATTTCTCACACCTAAAAATAACAAGAGTCTTATGCATCAGGTTTGCATTTCAACTGTCAAATCCAACTTTTTTTTGCATTATACTACAAAACTACTTTCTCGAACTCTTGAAAAACAAGATTCTCATAAATCAAGGTCGCACCTTTTAATAGTCTACCCCAACTTCATTTGCGTTATTTTTCACCCCTTCATTTGCATTATTTTTCCTTCTTCAAATACATCCAACTTCTTTCTTACATTATCAACCAAAACTTTCTCGAACAATTGAATAACCAGATTCTCGTATATCAATACCACACCTTTTCGCCACCCCCCCAAAAACAGATCACGCCTTTTCAGAGTCTAACCCAATTTCTTTTGCATTCATTTTTCTTCCTTAAAATACGAACAAGTACAGTCACAATATCTAGCAATTCTAAGCAATTTTCCTACATAACCCAAATTCTCTAAATTCAGGTCAATCCCAACCAGCCATTAATCTAATCAACATTCTCCTAAACCCACAACAATTTTTCAAGCAATCATCAAAAAACTTCAACAGAGAAGCGAAATTCTCGCCTAAAGAGCTAAAAAACAAATCACGAATTTTACACAATCTGTACAAATCACACCCGCATCAACAATTAAAAAGACAAAAATGAAAAAAATTAACCTATCTAGGGTTAGAGAACTACCAAACGTCTTCGGGGAAGCCATATTTGATGAGCTCCTCGTTCTCATACTTGTCGAGGCCCATAAAGATGGTGTAATCTCCAGCATCAGGTCTCGCTTTGAAGTAGAACACCATTTCTTTTTCCTCTGCAGCTAGAGAGAGAAAATTGCTAGGGTTTCGAAATTTGTCTCCTCTTCTGGGGAAAGTTTCGGAATATTTATTCCCCTTTTAGCGGTTGGCTTCAAATAAAAAATTTGTTTGTAAATGCTGCCTTGCTGAGTATTTATAGGGCGATTGACTTTGGTTTTCTAATGACTGTGTGACACGTCAGATAAATGTGAATTCAAAGAACCTCATCCTACCGTACCAAGAGGATTGTTTGGTTTTATTTTTGAATTGACTTATTTTGGAGTATTATTTTGGCAAATAATATTGTAATACGATTTGTTGTGTTATTATATATTTGAAATACAAAATGTAGTTATATGAAAAAAGTGATTAAAGACTATATTAATAAAATATTTTTAAATATCATTTCAAAATAATAATCGTCCAGAGCGTCATCTTTGACTTCTTTTTCAAAAAACGAAAAAAAAGAAAAAAATCCTTAGCGTGTCAAATTTTGACTAAACTAATAAAATGTGATGTAATTGAGAAAAGAAAATGGCGATTAGACAAATATGGGAGTTTGATGAAATTTTTTCAAATATTTCACAATTGAAATTGAACTATGTATTTCATATTTTTGTATTATGTTAGCAAGTTACATTGGAGTGGAGGGAAGAAATTAGAAGTCTTCCAAGGGAACCAGGCACCGTACTTATTATTAGATGTATTTACTTCAAATTTGTGTAATAAATTTCAATTTATTATATTGGGGTGTAATGTTTTTTTTTTTTTTTTTTTTTTAGAAAAGGGGTGTAATCCTTAATACATGATGTTTTTGTCATGAATTTCAAACTTTTAAGCTAGACTTCTTATCTACATTTGGACTTGCATTGTTACAATAGCATTTATTTTCTAGTCAGACCAATTCTCCCGCAAATGACAAAATTACCCACAAGCGGTCAATCACTCAGCCAGACTTAGGGAGTGGACAAGTCCTTTTACTTTATTTTGCACCATTTGTGTCATAAGATGTGAGCTCGTGTTGTTTCAAAATCGCATAATTGACTTCGTGCTTTTTTAGTCTCTCAACTTTTAAACAAAAAATTACATTTCGAACATTAATTTCATAGTCGGTGTATGAACATTCATTGTCATAGTATATAATATAGCTAAGCAAGCATCAATTAAGTTTCATATGTTTAATTAAATAATTAGAATCAAAAGTGTTTGATTAACAAAATCATTGCAAGCCACTTGTAGACACCAAATTTTGACACACCATTTATTTTTCAAACATTGGGGAGGTGTTTATATTTTTTGGGTCAAATTCTAATTTTTCAATAAAAATGGAGGAACAAAATCAATAATCTCGGGGGTCAAAATAGTAATTTTTAACTGTAAATATTTTTCCATTAGCTTTAGGAGTTTTAAATTTATATTTTTACTTTCATACGTATTTTTAATTTTTTGTGATTTTTTCGAGATTAATTGGTATTTTTCTTTTATATTTTACCAGCACAAGAATAAAATAGTAATTTCGCCTTGCAAACACCATTTTTGCTCATTTCAGGTTCCAAATGTATTTTTCTAACTCTTTAAGTATGTTTCTAAATTTTTTTATTTTTTCGATGACGATTGATATTTTTTCTGTAAATACCGTGTTTAGGGGCAAAACTGTCATTTCACATTTCAAAAGTATTTTTTACCAATTTTTGAGTCCTAAATTAATTTCCTGTGATTTTAAGCATATTTTTAATTTTTGACAATTGTTTGAGACCAATAGCTATTTTTGTGTATTTTTTGTTAGACCATAGGCCAAATCATTATTTTGCATTTTAAACTCATTTTTCACCAATTTTTGAGTCATAAATGCATTTTTTAAGGTTTTAGGCTTATTTTTAATTTTTGACAATTTTTCATGGCCAATAGCCATCTTTCTGTATATTTTGTTATTATAGCAAGATCGTTTTTTCACACCCCAAAAGCAGTCTAGCCAGTTTTAAGCTCTAATCTTTATTTTTTAAATTTTGAAATTTACTGTGAATTTTTTTAGCAAATTTTGAAGTTTATTGTCATTTATTTGTATTAACTTTTAATTTTTTTGTGTCAAAAATATTTTTTTTAAAAAAATTAAGATTTTTATTACCAGTGGCATTTTTGTTATTTTGTAGTATTCTTGGAGGCCAAAACTACTTGGCTCTATAAATACCCTCATTAAAAAATAAAAAGGGACACTTAATTAGAAAAAATACTAGATACACTCTTCTACTCTTACACACACTTTCATACTTTTTCACACACTAAAATCCTACACACACTTCTTTCACCTACTAAAATCCTACACACACTAACACACACTTTTTTCACCTACTAAAATCAAACACACACACTATCACGCTACTCTTGCACCTAGTAGGATCAAAAAAAGAAAAAGTCAAGAACACACAAGAACATTCAACTCTAAAAGGTATCACCTTTCAAGGCCGTCTACTAATCCTTCTCTTTAAGGTACAATCTTAAACTTTAAATGATTTATTTACCATGTTTTGATCAAAAGATAGCTTGAATATCATTATTTTGTGGAAATTTTAGGGTTTTATTTTCTAGGTTTTGTTCCTTTTTCATTTTTAAATTTCTAGATTCTTTTTCTTTCCTTCTTGGTTTAGGAATTTCTGGTTTCTGTTTGTTGGTCATGTTCTTCTTCTTGCTACTTCATTTTCTTCCCAACATCTCTCTCAAATCCCACTCCCTCAAGCCTAGAACCTCCCACCATCACCAAACCTCCAGTCCATCAGTCCATTCTCCACCACCTCACCACTAACTAACTACCAGGAACATCCACAACAAGCCCAAAACCAAATACCATCCCTGTAGAAACACTACTAGCAATTCCTCTTATAACAACCTCAGCCCCTAACCAAACCTCCAAGCCGCAACCAGACTATCACCATCACTAGAATAGCCTCCATCTATCCTCCTCATGCATAAAGATCACAGCAAGTACCCCAAAACCATTGCCAAGTCATCAAATCACCACGCAGCCAAAACCTGCAAAAGAAACATAGCCCTAACAATCCCTTTTCAATTTTCAATACCACCAAAACCTGCAAAAGAAACATAGCAACGAACAACCAAACCACAAAATAGTTTAAACCAATGTCACCACAAAACACAAATAAACCATTGAAGCTCCACCAAGAATAGCCCAAACAAACTAATCCACCACATAACATCCCCCCGTTTTTTTTTTCCACCATCAAACAGCAGCAACCTCCACTATTAACAACCTATAGAAGAAAACCAGAACCACTGTTTTCTAGACCACCACTAACCACCAGAAAGTCACCATAAACAACACCAAGACCAGCAAAACTACCACCTGCAAATACCAACGAACAGAGTAACCAAAGCCCCTTCCTTGTTCCAACATCTCACGAATACCTGCAAAAATTAAATCAAAAACACCCCAAATCAGTCTCACAATCACTCCCATAATCTATATCAAAACCGGTTAACCTCCAAGCCACTGCTAGCCCAAAACCCATAGCTTCACCTTAATCAACATAAATCACTGTTCTTTGCCACCTTTTTCCCTTCCCCAGCTTCCCATAGCCACCAGAAACTCTCACCATAAACCATCGTCACCCTCTGCCAATACTCAACCTAATTCAACAAAATTGCAACCCGTTCAAACCACCTGGCATAACCCATGCCCCTACAGCTCCCTGCCACGACTCAATCTGCACCTCCTATATCTTCCCATCAATAATCATATGCACAAACAACATCAAGACTCTGCACAAAACAACATCAAAACCCACAGATGTCCTACTTTTCTGTTGGCACCACCACAGTTAGCCACCGTTTAGTCCAACAACCACTCTCCTTCCCCTACAACAACCCCTTTCTCCACCGTCTCCACTATCACAACCAAATCGCCTAGACCGCCACAACCTCAACCCTCAAACAGCCCTAGTTACAGCCTCAATTCTCACCATCACGCTCACACGCACATAGAACCACCAATCTCTACTAGAGTAATAGAGCCCTCCACTAGCAACCCTTGAACCACCACAAATCTTCTCCAACTTACCTCACTACCTACCCAATACGGCCGGCAAGATCTCCTGCCAGCACACACCACCACTGTCGCCAACCCATTCCGCCCAGCAATCAGTACAACTCGGCCACAGACCCACCTTCTTCTTGTGGGTTTTTCCATTTATTGGTTATGTTAGCTGCTAAAGAAAGGAAAAGACCGAGAAGGAAAAGAGAGACTGGAGATAGAGAGAGAGAGAGAGAGAGAGAGAGAGAGAGTGAACGAATGAATAGAAACTAGCACTATGTTTGGGAGGAAGGAAATGGAGGGAAAAGAAAAGAAATGAAAGGATTTTAAGGTGTTCTTTTGTTTGGGAGTAAGGAAGGAAAAGAAGGAAAATTTACTTAACCATTTTCCTTTGTTTGGGAGGAAGGAAAGGGTAAGAAAAGAAAGGAAATGGAAGGAAAAGTTGGCTTGTTTTGGCCAAAAAATTTTCCTTCCAAATTTGGGAGGAAAATGAAAGAAAAGAAAGGAAAGTTTCTTTCCCTTCTTTTCTTTTCTCTCACTTTCTTATCTCTTCTTTTCTTTTCTACCCCAACTCCCAAACTAAGCCTAGGAGTAGCAGAAAGAAAGAGATAAGAGAGTGGGCGAGAGAAAGAACAGATGAAATTTGGGGGAAAAAGGGCTTGTGTTTTGACTTTTATCAGTTAGTTTTTTTTAATTTAGTTAATTTCTTAATTTGGTTTAATTAAGTTAGTTTAGGTAGTTTAGTTAATTAATCTACTTAGTTAGTTTAGTTAACTGATTTAGTCCTTGAAATCTTAGATGAAGTTATTGTGTCATCTGTGTTTTTTTTTTTTTTTTTGTGCAATTTAGTCCCTATTATTTGTAAAATGACTCCCTAGATTTTATATTATTTCAATTAGGTCCTGTAAATTGCAAATTTGATTTGTGCTTGTTAACCTCAATTTATGTTTTAATTTACTTTATTGCCCCTTTTGATTAGTTTAGATTTCTAATTTGCCCTTGGATCAGTCAGAATTTCCAATTTTCCCCCATAAGCTTTGTAGAAATTTATTTTTAGTCCCCTTAGTTGCTAGACTTTACATTTTACCCCCAATTTTGTTAGTGTCTCGTATTTAGTCTTTATATTGAGGTATCTTGACTTGTGTGTTCATTTTTTTAAGTATTGATACTGGGTCTTCAAAGAGGTATCCCTATTTCTCACTAATTTATCTTTTATGTGCCCCATATGCTCCAATGTGCTCCAATTTGGTCTTGTATGCATTTTTTTCATATGCTTTGTATTTTTACATATTTTGTGTATTTATTTATTCTTATTTTTACTTTTATTTTTATGTTATTTTATTTTTTTAATTTTATTATTTTGGCAAAAAATGTAATATTTTTATATTTAGCTAGTCAATGTAATAGCTAGATAATATTTCTCATATTCTTAGCAAGAATTTTGTATTTAGATAGCAAATGTAATAGATAACTCCTTTTTTTACTTTTTTCCCTCCTTGAATTGTAAGCTAAATCCCCGATGTAATAGTTCGGGCTTATATGCTTTCGCGTGCTTGTGTGCTTATTTATTTTACTACTTTCCTTAGGATTTGGCATCTAGAATATTATGCTTACGTGTTATGTGCTCCTATGTGCTCTTATATGCCTAATATGTTTATTTGCTTTTAATTCTCATTTTACTATTTTAATTTATGTTTTATTAGCTTTCTTATTCCGTCACCACATTAGTCCAATGCTGGTTGTGGTTTTATTGCTTTCCCGCTGGTCTAGCGCTAGTGAGAATCTCTAGAAAGGGCTAATCTAATGCTAGACCCTTAAATCATTTTAGTGTTAATATCACTATTTGTGTGCATTTCATATCCTATTTCACACACTTTTAGTTTTCTTTCAGTTTTTGCATGATTTTATTGTTATTATTATCACCATCATCATCGTTATTATTATTATTTATTTATTTGACACATCTTCAAGCGCATGAAATTTAGGTTGCATTTCACTTAGAAGTTAAGTCGTTTTGTGTGATCCGACTAGAAATAGTCGTCTACTTACGAGGAAAACAATAGATCGACAGGCCGTTCTCCCCTCTGTGTGTATGAACATTCTGTCACGAGTTATTAATTTCCCGTACTTGTTATGTTGCATACCTACTTTCTTTGTTCACTTATTATCTATATTACTATTTTTTTTCTTTTTGCATTCTATTTTGCATCTACACTCCTGACTCCCTCTAGGCTTCGTTTCGGTTTTCGCAATTAATGCAATGATCCCAATTAAACATCGATGGAACATTTTGACCTTCCAGGTATTCACATTAGATTTAGAACTTGCATTCATTTAGACACATCCAAATGTGATAGAATTAGAGTCAGTTTAGGAAAATTTGATTAAACTTCACAACTAGCCTCGGCTAGGTGGAAAGAGTGCCTTAGGCACGAGTCTTTGCCTTCCTTTTCTTCAAATGTGACTCTCGGACCTTTTTTTCTTAATTTTTCGTAGACCGGAGTCAAAAAAGGATTTTAAATATGTTTTCTAAAAATTTTCTTTTGATGAATGATTTTTCGGGTGACTTGGTACACCCTTACTCAATACCAAGTGGTGACTCCATTTTCAAAATAAAACCCTTTTTCAAAATTAGTTGACCAAAACTATCGCACTTTTAGTCCCGGCCTTATTTTCTTTTAAAATACCATTTTGTAAAATAACAATTTTTTACTAAAAATTCAATTTTTTCACACACGCACAATTTTTCCAAAAAAACCTATCTTTTTTAAAATGGTCACCGGACTAGATCGCTTTTTGGGGCGTAACAGTCAACAACCCTACTAGTACCCGTGTTATCGATTTTGGACGCGACACTATTGTTTTCTCATAGTTTTATCATACACAAGATATTTTCTAATACACAAGGATGTATCTGATAGGAAAAATATTACATCATAATGAATCATATTACATCCTATGAACAATATTATATTAAAAACAAGCAAAACGAATTAATATTAGAAAAGATAATTTTTAGCATACAATTTAATACACAACAAGAGTGATCTGAGCAAAACAGTTAAAAAATCACATGTTCAATCAAGAATATCTCCACAACCACAAATAAACATAAATCAAAATTAAACATATTTTTCCACTGTCGATATAAACGTCTTGTGTATTTTCTTTCACTTTGTTATTATATATTATTTTTTATCCAATTTTATATCAATTTTATTTTTTTGCCTTAGACGAAGGTTGAGGTTTGAAGACCTATATAAGTTTAATATTAAAATTTGAGAAATTGGAGTCATGCAAATTTGATTGTGTATTGGCTATAACCATGAATGAACAGTATTTATTGATAAATAAATAATACTAATGTAATAATGTCTACTCAAAACTACTGTAAACCTAGCATGCCCAACTATGTCCATCCAACCATTAGTCATCTCACTTATGTTCGATGTTTATGAGTGGTAGACTATTTCAATTCAATGTTTTTGAGCGATAATATATATATGCTAGTCTCTCATGCGAACAACTATTATTGGTACTAATCTTGCCAAAAAATACTTATATTAAACTCTCTCTATATTATTTGAATTTTTGTAAATGTTGTGGATTGATAAAATTTTTTAGTATGATTGTCTCTACAAATGTTTGCCTCATTTGGTATGAATTTGTCAGTAAAGCAAAAGGTAAACACTATTTAAATTAGTGGAATAACTCTAAAATATCACCTATTATCTTATAGAATAAACTATAGAGAAGCACGTACATTACTCATGTAGTTTTGAACTAGAACTTAATTAACTTTCTAAACTTATACACTATCATGTAGGGATGTTCATGGACTGGGTAGAGAAGCACGTACATTACACATGTAGTTTTGAACTAGAACTTAATTAACTTTCTAAACTTATACACTATAATGTAGGGGTGTTCATTGGCCGGGTACTCGGTCCATGAACAAAATTTTTGAATCAAATCAGTCCTACTGTTCGGTAAAGTTTCGAACCATGAACTGGTCCACATGTAGCAGGTACCCGGCCTTTCAGTTACCCGCAAAATAGGTTCGGATAGGCCAAGTACCTAACTCGGTCCATCATAATTCACTAGTATTTTAAAATAAAAAATAAAAAATTATAAATAATCATTAAATCACTAATAACACAAGTTTTAATGATCTTAAAGTTAAATTACATCATAAAATTATAACTTTCAAAGAAATCCAGAAACAAAAAAACTAAATAAACAGATAGTCGCTTAGTTTTTCCAACTTATCATCACATGTCAATTAGCCATAAAAATAAAAAATACTTAATAAATAGTGAAATGAACATCCAAATAATAAAATAAATACTTGAATGTTCATCAATCAAGAATGAAATAGAAGTACAAATTAGTAGTAACAATAAAAAAATAATGAATTAGTAAAACAATACCACATATAAAATGAAAAAACTACCCTTCACTATGGACCGAGTCAGTTACCCGCCAGTTCACAAGAATGTGAACCGCTACCTGACCCGCTTAATTTATGAACCGACCTACTACCTGACCTAGTGTTAGTAACCGGTTTGGTGACTCTCTTTTTTCGATTCAGGACGAGAATCGATTTTCCAGTTATTTTTTAACAGCTCCCTACTATCATGAGTTTATAACGATAGAAAGACGATACGTTTGTAGGTAATTACGTAATTGGTGTTCATATCATTACTTGTTGTGTTTGTCATAGGAAGATCAATATATGCTTAGTCTTTGACCAAAATATTTTGTATTATTTACTCACTATAGTTCCATTGTTTCGTTCATAAACTTTATTTTGGGGACGTTTTGTTCAAATTCCTCAATTACTATCACTATGGGTATCATTAACCCTACTATGAGTATGGGTTTTGATGATTCCCCCAACATGTTTGGTTTAATAATGGAATGAGTATCATTATAAAAATACTTGTTTGGTTTACTGGAATGACTTTCAAGTAAATTTTAAAATTTTAAATCTTTATTTATGATATACATATTTTTTAGATTTCTTATTTTGTATCTTTTTAAAGAAAATTTCTAAAAAGATTTCTTCAATTTTAAATATAGCCATGCTCTAATTTGAGTTTTATGCAAATGATAACCTTAAAAAAAGTCATTTTATTGTATTAATAGAGAGTACTATATATCTTTGATTTTCAGTTCAATTTTTTATAAAAAAATTGAATGTAAAAAAATTATTAAAAAGAATTTTTATAAAAAATTTTATAAAGTACTAATAAAAATATTCAAAATCAAAAGACAAAGAGAGAGAGAGAGAGAGAGAGAGAGAGAGAGGAATAGTATATTGGAGGATGGGTAACTCAAAAGATATGTATTTTTTTAGTGGGTGTGTTTTTGCCCTTAATCATAAGGGTTAATGGTTTGATAGAATAGTATTTTGGAAGGAATCATTAACACCCCAATTAATCACTATCATTCCTATTGAATGATAGTGATAGTTGTTTAACAAATATTAACAATGGGTATCATTACTTATGATATCAATTCCCCTTCTTGATTCCCCTAAACCAAACACCCCCCCTTAATTTTTTGACCAATTCATTAGTGGCATATCATTTATTTGGAGTAATTAGATTGGTAATGTAAGAAAAAGTTATCCATTTAGATTTTAACTATGTAATCACAAATAATAGTCACAAACTCAAGCAAGATAAGTTTGTGAACTTTTTATGGGATTTTTATGTTTTTAAAGTTATTTGACTGTAGATACCAAATTTTGACACACTCTTTATAAGAAAATGTATTTTACCTCATTCGGGGATACTTTTTATTTTTCGGGGGCTAATTGTAATTTTTGGATAAATTATGTCTAATTAGTTGTATCAGGGGCAAAATAGTAATTTCATCAGTGTAAATATTATTTTATTTTAGTTTATTTTTTTATACATAATTTTACTGTTTTTATCATTATTTCTAATTTTAATGATTTTTTTGGAGTCATCTAGTATTTATTTAAAATTTTAGTATTTTTTTACTTAATGGCACAGTTTTCCAATGCATTCTTTTTATGAGAATTTTTCAAGTAAAAATTTTTTTATGCATATTTCATATATTCATGAATTTTTCTGTATAAATTTCATGATTTTTAGAAATCGTTTAGTATTTATTTTAATACTTTACTTTTTTTCTATTAATTGCACATTTTTAATGTTATATTAATTTTTGAATTTTTGCGGTAAATTTTATTTACTCATTTTTATAACTCTAAATTTTAGTATTTTTCTTATTGATTTTAAGGAATCTAAGTATCTTTTATTTTATTTTATTTTATTCTATTTCATTTGTTTTTCTTTATTTTCCTTACAAAATTTTTCCTTAAAAAAAAAAAAAAAAGGCTGCCTGAACAGCTAGCAGCGTTGCTGTTGCTGTTGCTGCTGAAATGGCTGCTAGTCAGCCATACTTTCTGCTCCAAATTCCATCATTTCCCAGCCACCCTAGCAACACCCATAGCTTCCAAACACCATCATCCCAACTACTATTTTGTTCAATCACATCACACTCCCTATTTGCACTCATTTTTCATCAGATTTTAGGGATTTTCCTGCTCATTTTTACCACTTTTTCTGCCATCCCCTCACCACAATGGCAAGATACCCACTCAAGCTCACACTCACAGACTACTGACTCTCCCTCACTTTTTCACCTCTCTCTCGGCCTTCCCTCACAACACATTGCACAACACACTGAAGCTCACAACTTCATCAACCTGCAAAAACACATACAGAACCACAACTCACTCACTTGCACATGCCAATACAACCATCACTCTCACTCACATTGACCAAAAAATCAAGAACACACTTGCACTCACTAGACACACATTACACTCACAACCTCACTGCCTCTCTTCCACCTCGCACAAACACCATCACAGAACCTCCACCACCCACCGCCAGCTACCTCACCAGCAACAGCAAACCTGCACCTCCAACTGGCCACACATACGCCGCCACCACACACCACCCACTGTCAAGACAAGCGCCGCCACCGAAGCCACCTTTGGCCTCCACCAGTTCCGCCTTCCTCCTCCACCACTCAACCGAATATCACCTCCACCACCCTCTGACCCAGGTAAACCTTCTTTTCACTCCCTCAATTCTTTTGATTTGTCTTTTAATTACTCAGACAAATGCATATAATGGTATGTTGAATCATGAAATCTGAGGTTTTGAAGTTGATTTATGTGACCTTAAGAGGTGGATTTGAGGATTAGGTGTTTAGACTCTAGGGATTTTCAGACCAAGAGACTAGAGAGAGAGAGAGAGGAGACCGAGGAGAGAAAGAGAACAAAGAGAGAGCTAGAGAGAAGAGAACGAGACCGAGGAGAGAACTAGAGACCGAGGAGAGAACGAGAGACCGAAGAGAGAACAAGACCGAAGAGAGAAAGAGACCGAGGAGATAAAGAGACCTAGGAGAGAGGAGAGACCGAAGAGAGACCGAGGAGAGAAAAAAAAAGAGAGGAGAGATCGATGAGAGACCGAAGAGAGACCGAGGAGAGAGGAGAGACCAAAGAGGGACCGAGGAGATACCGAGGAGAGAGGAGATACTGAAGAGAGACCGAGGAGAGAAAAAGAAAAAAGAGAGAGGAGAGACTGAAGAGAGACTGAGGAGAGAGGAGAGACCGAGGAGAGAAAAAGAAAAAAAAAAGAGAGAGACCGAAGAGAGAGAGACCGAGGAGAGAACAAGAGAGAGACCGAGGAGAGAATGAGAGAGAGAGCCGAAGAAGCAGCAAAAAAAAGAGAGAAAGAAAAAAAAAAGAAGTCTTAGGCAAAACTACGTCGTTTTGGCATGAAACGACGTAGTTTTGGTTAGTTTTCTTTAGTTATTTATTTTTATTATTTTCATCAGATTATATATATTTACATTTTGCCCCTTAGGTTCTTAATTGTTTGATTATGCCCTTCAATACTTTGAGTTTACTTCATTTAAGTCTTATTTATTTTCGTTGCCCCCTAGAATTTGTAGTTCCTTTCAATTATGTCCAAATTAATTGCAATATGGTTCTAATATGTCTGGAAATTACAATTTATACCTCTAAGTTTGCTAGAAATTGTGAATTTGTCCTTTAAGTCTTGCTGAAATTACATTTTTACTCTCCATGCATTGCTGGAATTGTATTTTGGCCCTAGAATATTGCTGGAATTATATTTTAACCACTTGAAAGTTGCTGAAAATTTGTAATTTGGTCCCTAGTGTTGCTAAAATTGCATTCTTGTCCCCCAAACCTTGCTGAAATTTTATTTTTGTTATTATGCTTTGCTGGAATTACATTATTGCCCTCCAATATTGCTGGAATTTATATTTTTGCCCCCCAAGTAGCTAGAACTTGAATTTTAGCCTTTGAATGTTGCTGAAAATTGTATTTTTACTCTTGAATGCTGCTGAAAATTATAATTGGGTGTTTAATACTTGTTGGAATTTACAAATTGGGGCTTATTATTGCTGTAAAGTTCATTTTATCCTTGAATAATTGCTGGAAATTTTTATTTTTAGCATTGTGCTTGCTGGAAATTATATTTTAACCTTTTAAATTTGTTGTAAACTATGTTATTACCTTAATTAGGGTTTAAAATTGTAATTTCACCCTTTTGTTTGTTGTAAATTATATTTTTACTCTAAAAATGTTGCTTAAATTTTCACTCTCAACCTAAAACCTTGGAATATTTTTATTTTTTTGTCAAAAAAAAAGAATTTAATTAATTCCTCAAGTTTTTTTTAAAATTATTTTCTTTTCATGTTTTATTTTTATTTTAATGTTCCAAAATTTAGTCTTTTATCTGATTAATGTTCAAATTAGTTTCTTTATTTCTCTTTTAGTTATTTTGATGATTCTTATTTGGGTGCTAAAAGTTTAAGTATGTATTATTGTGTTTTATCTTTTATTATTTTTATTTTCTTATTTTTACTTTATTTATTTACTTATTTATTTTTACTTAAACAATTTTCATTTTTCTTCCTAAATATTTAACTATTATTTTTTTAAATTTTGTTTATTATTGCTATAATTGTTCGAATTAGTTGTGGCATGTTCATAGTGATAGGTATGAAATTATTTAATTAGTAGTTTATTTATTTAAATAGTGATATTTTTGACATGTTTGTTCATTTTATTAGCAATTTGTACCTAGTTTACGAATGGGAGGTACCTCTATTATCCCTTTTAAATTCTCTTTATGTGCTCCTATGTTTTTATTTTATATTTTATAGTGTTTTCCTTATGTATTTTTTAAGTGTTTATTATTTTATTTATATGTGAGCATTTATCTATGTTATGTTATTTATTTGAATTTAATTTTAATTATTCAAAGGAATGTAATAGATATGTAATATTCTATTTAACGAAAATTTTGTACTTAGATAGTTAATCTAATAGATAGTTTATATTTT
>JAMWEH010000874.1:0-34546 GCA_024721245.1 Mitragyna speciosa | reverse complement strand
TTTTTTAAAATAAAAATAAATACAGACAACATATAAAAAATCGCAAAATTTTTAAAAAAATAGTATAAATAGGTAAAGTACATATATAAATATTTTACATGAAAATTTCTAATAACAAGGGCACATTGGAAAATGTGCCATTAATTGAAAAATACAAAAATCCTAAATATATATTAAAGGACTTTTAAAATTTATTAAAAATTAGAAAAATTTTCAAAAGTGTAAATAATGAATTTAGAAATTATAAATAAGAGAAAAATATATTTACAGACTAAAATTACCATTTTGCTTCTGACACAACTAATTTGGCGTATTTTACACAAAATTGTAATTAACTCTTAAAAACAACAAGTATTTCCAAATGAAAGAAAAACATTTTAAATCGTATGTCAAATTTTGGTGTCTGCAACTACCATCTAACTAGGAAAATAGCTAATAATGATGTAAGGATAATGGAAGTTTGTAGACAGTAAATTTTGACACACTATTTATTTTTCTAACACTAGGGGGATATTTTTTCTATTTTTGGGATCAAATTCTGATTTTTTAGCAAAACGGAGCAAAATCAATAATCTTGGAGAGCAAAACAGTAATTTTAGCTGTAAATATTTTTTCATTAGTTTTGGGGGTTTTAAATTCATATTTTGTGCTTTCATACGTATTTTTTAAATTTCTGTAAATTTTTCGGGTTTAACTGATATTTTTTTATATTTTGCCAGCATATGGGCAAAATAGTCATTTCGCACTCTGAATGCATTTTTCACCAATTATTGAGTCTTAAATTCATTTTTTAGGATTTTAAGCTTATCTTTAATTTTTCGTAATTTTTTTAGGCCAATAACTATTTTCTATTTATTTTGTCATTACAAGGGCAAAATAGTCATTTCATACCCCGAACGCGTTTTTAGCCAATTTTAAGCTCTAAAATTTATTTTTGAGATTTTAAATCTATTTTGAATTTTTTTGGCAAATTTTAGAGTTCATTGTCATTTTTTGTATTAATTTTGATTTTTTGTCAAAAATAAAATTAAGATTTTTATTACCAGTGGTATTTTTGTTATTTTGTAGTATTTTTAGAGGCCAATACTGTTAGCTCTATAAATACCCCTCGTTAAAATCAAGAAAAAAATTAAAGAAAACCCCTAACATATACCTTTTATCTAAAGAAAGATCAAACACACACACTACCTCACCAAAACTTCACACACTCGGTTACTGTTGACTTTCTGGTTACTGTTCATCAACCCAAGTTACCGTTTATCATCAAGCTTAAGCAACTTATCATCATCCACCATCTTTCAAGGTATTTTCCTAGACTTTATTTATTTCATTTTTCTTTAAATTGGATTTGATTATCAGTTTTGAACCCTTTCTTTTTTATTTTGTTTTTCTGAGTTTTGGGATTCTTATTCTGCCTCATCTCCTTTCTTTTCACCATCTCCATCCCCACCGGCATCAATACCTGTAGCCCTCAAAACTCATTAGCCCAGCACACTATCTCTTCTACCCTGTCACAAAATCTCCACCCAAGGCCACCCAATAACCTACAACAATAACATCAACTACCAGTCAACCACCAGATTCCCACTCCCAAGCCACAAAACCACCATTGACAAACCTCCAGAACCACACCTCCACCACCCAAACAACTTGAAACCACCACCAATTACAGGACAACCGAAGCCATTCACCATCATCCACCTCTGTTTAACCACTAGTTTCACTAGCTTGTTAAATTCAAACAACAAACCACCAAACGTTCACCACCAGCGTCACCATAATTCCATAAACAAGCACCACCATCAAAATCACAAACCCAAAATCACTTCCAAGTTGCCATAATCAACAATTTCACAATGCCAACTCTCTCACCATGCCCATGGTCCCTTTTTCTCAATTGGAACCCACTCTGCCCAACCACCAAAGTCCAACCCCAAAGCCACCCTTCACCATCTGTTAAACACCTCCTCAACTTCACTACCACAACAGCTCCATCTTCCCTAATTCCATCTCCCAACCACTGTACAACCATCTGCATAAACCTGCAAAAGAAAACAATCATACAATCAGAATCACAATTCCAACCACCTGTACCACCATCATCTACATACGCACAGCAGTTTCACGCCAAATTATCAATAGTAGACACATACAGGTTCACACGCAGCGCATATCAGATTCACACGCATACAGCACAGGCAGATTCATACACAATTCACACACTACACAATCACAAACACAATTCACACTGCCAATCAATACATAAACGGCAACAATCACCACTAAATTTCAACTATCAACCGTTAAATCACCACCTGCCCGCATCAATCATCACAATCAGTCAAAAAAATTTTCTAGCCAATTTATCACACAATTAGTCCAAAAACCAAGTTCATCGCTGTAACACCCTAGAAAATGCACATATAAGAGACATTTTTCTTTCTTATTTAGGGTTAAGTGTTAATCCTTGATTTATTAGTTAGAAGATTTCTTGAGTTAATTAGGTTAATTAGTTAAGATTTTCATTTTTAAGCAAGAACACTTAAGTACTAAAGTTAGAATAATTTTACTTGACCATTTAACTTATATTAGTGTTTAAATTTTGACTAGTTCATTTTACTATTTTCTAGTCTTTGGACTACTTGAAAATTTTGCTCAATTTTTCTCAAAAGTTTCACTTATTTTCTTACTTTATTTTCTTTTTCCCTTGGCTGAAATTTTCTCTCTCTTTTCTTTCTTCTTGTGGCCGGTTCTCTCTCTCCCTAATTTACTCTATTTTTGCTTTAATGATTTATGTCTTATTATTGTTTATATTAAGTGATAAGAGTTAATAATTTCAACCAATCAAATTAAACCAAGTCTCCATACTTGCATTAAATTCTCACTCTTTGCTTTACTCATGTGGGACTTTCATTGGCCAACTAATTTTCCACCTTTTCTTCATTTCTTTTTCATTTTTCCTAGACTATTTCTTTCTCTTTTTCTCTCCCCTTGGCCGGCCATCTTCTTTCTTCTTCTTCCCTCATTTTTGCTTCCAACTTCTTGGACTTTCATCTCTCAAGTTGGAACAAATCCACCATAGGAAGTGGGCTTCTATCTTTTCTAAGCAAAGTTCTAAGCATATCTAAGGTATTTACCATGAACTTATCTTATTAATTTCATGTTTTAATTAGTTTTTATGCAAGTTTAAGACTAAGTTTCTTGTTAATACTACTTAGAGAAATTAGTTAGAACTTGAGAATTACTTGCTATATAAAGTGTTCTTGTGGTTAGATAGACTAGTATATGGCCTTTAAACCTTGAAAATTTATGTTTTATATGTGGTTTAGTTGAAGATTTAAGTTGGAACTTAAGAACACTTAAAACAGTCATGCTGGACCAGTTTTAGTAAAACTTTCATAACTTGGTGTAGATAGCTTGGATTCGAATGATTCTTGTTGTTTTAGAAACTAGATTCATAGGGCTTTCAAACGGTATAAAGCTTGCATGGTGGTTCATTGTGTATTAACCGCAGAAAGCTTGCAAAGTTGGCTGAAAATTCGGTTCTGCGTAAACAGTTTTGATGAAGAGCCAACTTGGGGCCTGATTTTGAACCTGTTCTAGTTGGAATTTTAAGTGATGATCTTCATGAAAGTTGTAGCCCTATAAACGTACTTTCAAACCATGTAATCACAATTCCCTAGTTCTTAGTGGATTGACCCCAGCAATGGCACGAAGTTGGCTGAAAACCAACCCTGTGCAGAGTTGGGTGATGATTCTTGGAGTAGGGATTTTGAATTTGAGTGGAATCTTGATTGAATTTGAGTTTAAATTGAACATAGAAGTTGTGGTACATGTTGAATGGATTGGGTTGTTGAATTTTCTTGCAGGTTTAAAAATTTTGGTTAGTCCGATTTAAGGGGAAATGCTGCCGAAATTTCGGTAGAATTAAAAGAAGAAAAATGGATAAGTGAAATTTTAAGCTTAGAATGTGTTCAGTTGAGGGAAATTTAAGTGTAGGAATTTTTAGAAATGATCTAGTGATAGATTAGACTTTCTTAGAATAAGTAAACTCTAAACCCTAGAAACCCTAAAACCAAAACCCTAGAAATAAGTGGGGTATTTTCTTGATTTTTCTTACTAAATTTACTAGGATTTTAATTGAGTTTTTATGTTATTATTTCTTTTAAATTTCAGGGTCCGAAAACACAGCACGACCGTTTCACGAGATATTTTCTTAGGCTTTCAAGGTGAGTGTTCTTATGTGTGCATGATGCATGAAATGCTATGTAATACTTGACATTGTTATTTCGATGCTTGAGAAAAAAATGTTATGTTTCACTTGTAAATATTATGTTACACTTACAAATATTATGTGATATAATGTGCAACTTGAGGGAAGATGTGTACTTTATCGCATCTATTCCGCAATGTGTTACATGCTTTCACTATTCAACGTGTTATTTGTGCGTGTGACTTCCGTGGGTGAGTATGGGAGAGATATAAGGTGATGGGTGTTATTCGGTGTGTGTTAATTTTCATATCTGAGTAAAGTCCCGAAAAGGGCTAACTCATGCTTGAACTTTAGTGCCTGACTTTGGACTTCCGTGGCTAACTTCACCGTTACTTCACGGTTAGTCAACTTGGTGAGTTTGGGGTGATATAAGGTGCTGTGGGGTATAGGTGTATGATATTCTTTCCTATATGAGTTTCATTCCTCGAAGAGGGTAACTCTGGATTGAATTTTTCAAGTATCTCGGACCTGAGCTTTTACCTCGGTCTCGATATCCTTGTTGTCTTGATCATGTTCGATACTCCTGCGGTTAAGCTTGCTTCCGTAGTTGAGCCCTGTATCCTCCTTTGACTACATGTTAAATTAAATTGTTTATATCTTGATTTATTAATTTAATTGTTCGATTATTTCATTTACTAAAATAATGAGTTCTTGATATGATTGCATGACTTGGACATTCACTGGGCTATTATAGCTCATTCCATTTTATTTGTTTTCCTTTACTCAGGTCACCTGAAAATTAAAGCTGGATCAACTAGTTTTTGATTACTATAAAAGTTTCAGTTATTGTAATAGCCGAACTGTGTTAGGCTATTTTTGTGAAAAATCATGTATATTAGGACACGTATACTTTTGATGTGAATTGTATCTTATGTTAAATAAAATGAGTGTATTTTATTTATTTCATTTTATTTTAGTTTATTTTATTTTAAGTTAAGTACGCTCGGACGTTTGCGTGAGTGCGTATCGAGACCTGGCGAGAGCTAGGCAGGCAGTCCGCTGAGCCCTTTGGTGCGCCTCTGGGTAAGGTGGGGCTGTCACAATCGCCGCTAAAGAGAGCATCACCATGGCCTGTCTTCCCCTTTCCTCCTCCTCCCTCTCCCTCTCTCTGCTATCATACACAACCACTTTCACAGCCCCTCCAATAGCCTCCACATTGCACTACTGCCATCACCGCACCCTCCTCCCTTCGATTCAAAGAAGAAAAAACTTGGGAAATTAATTTTGATGACTTGGGTAGAAAGAAGAAAGAGGAAAATTGAAGAGAGAGAGAGAAAGAGAGATAAATAGAGGGGAGAAGATGAGAGAGGAGAGATAGAACCAGAAAGCAAACGAAATCGGAGAGGAAGAGAGAAAATAGAGAAGGAATCAGAGAGGGAGATTCGGGTGAGAAGTAGGGCAAGAAGAGAGAGGGAAATCGAAGAGAGAGAGAGAGAGAGAGAGAGAGAGGGAGAGACGACCAGAAAGAGAGAAGAGAGAATGGAGAAGAAGAGAGACAGAGAGAGAATGAAAGAGAACCGGGAGAGAGAATGGGCGAGAAGGAGAGACGACCAGAAAGAAAGAAGAAAGAATGGAGAAGAAGGGAGAAGAAGAAGGAGAAGAAAAGAGAAAAAGAAAAACCAGAGAGAAATGGAGAGAGAGGGAGAAAAGAGAGAACACAAAGAGAGAGAGAGAGAGAGAGAGAGAGAGTTTCCAATTAAAAGAACCGAGTTTGGGGTTGGGGGTTTGTTTTTCTACTTTGTTTTATGATAGTTTAGTTTAATTGATATTCAATGATTTCTAATTTAGTTCAATATATGTTTTGAGTTAGTAATTATTTTTGTTAATTAAGCTAGTTTAATTTATTTTATTGTTATTATTATTTTTGGCATATTTATTTATTCAATTGTTATTTATGTTCTCATAAAGTAATACATTTGTGTTTAAGTCCCTTGCTCTTTCCTAATCTTATTGATAGGCCCCATAAGACTTTTTGCCTTCTGCATTTTAGTTCCCCCATAATTTCATATTGACCTCCAAAGATTTTACATTCTTTCAATTAAGCCCATAATTTGCAATTTGGCCCCATATTTGTTGGAATTATATTTTTGCCCACCAATTTTGCTTTAATTTTCAATTCCACCCCATAGACTCACGTGAATTTTCGATTTTACCTTTTAAGCTTTAAAGAAATTTATTTCAGTCCCCTTAGTTGCTAGACTTTACATTTTACTCCATTTTCTTAATACTTACCTATTTCAGTATTTATTTCTTTATATCGAGGTACCTTGACTTGTTTGTTAATTTTTATTAGTATTTGTATCGGATCTTCAAAAGGTACCCCTATTTCTCGTTAATTTCTCTTTATGTGCTCTAATGTGCTCCGATGTGATTTTTATGCATTTGCTTTAAATGTTTCTTATTTTTACACATGCTTTGCATATTTATTTACTTTATGCTATTTAGTTTTGAATTTTTATTAGTTGGCAAAAATGTAATAGTTAGATCACAATTTCCTATATTTTGGTCTATATTTTGTATTTAGCTAGTCAATGTAATAGTTAGATTACATTTCTTGTATTTTTAACAAAAAAAAAAGTTGTGTATTTAGATAGCAAATGTAATAGATAGGTCATTCTTCCTTTTCTCCCCGAAAAATTGTAGCTAAATTCTCCCGATGTAATAGTTAGGGCTTATGTGCTTTTGTGTGCTTGTGTGTTTAAATGTTTATCGCTTTCATTATGATTTTTACATTTAGAATATCATGTTTACGTGTTATGTGCTCCTATGTGTTCTTATATATCTTTATATGTTTATTTGCTTTCAATTTATGTTTTATTATTTTGATTTATATTTTATTAGTTCTTATTATTCCGTCACCACACTAGTCCCATGTTAGTTGTGGCTTTATCATTTTCCCGCTAGTTCAACGCTAGTGAGAATTCCTAGAAAGGGCTAGTCCAACGCTAGACCTTTAGGGCATTTTAGTACTAGGTGCACTCATGTGTATGTTACATCATTTCACGCACCATTCCCATTTTAGTTTTTCATCATTTTGCATGATTTTTTATATATGTATATAATCATCATTATTATCTATTTTTAAGTATTTGGTAGCGCATGACATTTAGATTACATTTTTTACTTAGACTTTTAGGACATTTGTGTGATCAGATTAGAAATAGTCATCTGCTTACATGGGAAGCGGTGGATTGATAGGCTGTTCCCCCCCGTAAGTAGAGAAATATCAGTCACAAGTTATTAATCCCCCGTACTCGTTATGTTGCATTTCTATTTTCTTCGATCACTTACTATTTCTAGTACTATTTTCCTTTTTCTTTTGACATTTCATTTTGCATCTATACTCATGACTCCCTTGAGGTCTCGACTCGAGTTTCGCAATTAATGTGTTAATTTTGATCAAGTCTCAAAAGAATATTTTGATCCTCTCGATACCCACACTAGATTTAGGATTTGCAGTCAATTAGACACATCCAAACGCGATAGAATCTAGGGTTGATTCAGAAAAATTTTCAGGTATACCAAACAATGCCATTTCTTCCTCCTTGAAACGTGGAGTTCAAATTTTAAAAAAATTCTGGCTTCATTTTTCGCTTGTTATTCATTCCAGTGATTTGGATCTTTTGATAGTCTTCTGGTGTCTCTTTTTTCTGGTTTCTTGCCCTCATGGCTGCTTCTCAGCCATTGGGGGGGCCGAAAACCCTACCTTCTTCTTCAAACCGTTCCTTTGCAGACCTGTTTGCCAGAACTGATCAGAACACTTCTTCTCCGGTCTTGAAACAGCCTGAATCTCATCGTGGTTTTCCTGCTATATCTTTCTCTGATGAAGAGATAAATCAAATGGCTTCTCCATTTAAACATGCATTGGTTGGAAAGTTTTCTAAAGGAAGACCTTCTATGGACAGCCTGAGGAAAGATTTTCTCGCAGTTGGATTCAAAGGTCCTTTTTCTCTTGGCCTTTTAGATACAAGACATGTGCTTATTCGTTTTGACTTAGAAGAGGACTTTCATCGATGTTGGTTACGCGGTTTTTGGACCTTTCAAGGATTTGCAATGCGTGTTTTTAAGTGGTCTCCTGGTTTTTCTGTTGATGTTGAATCTTCGGTTGTACCAGTTTGGATTCGTCTTCCTCACTTGCCTGTGCATTTATTCGCTAAAGCTCCTCTCTTTTCAATTGCAAATTTGATTGGAAACCCCTTGCGCATGGATGCCTCAACTGCAACTTTGGCAAGACCTAGTTTGGCTCGAATCTGCGTGGAGTTGGACCTGTTGCGAGAACTACCAGAAAAGATATGGATTAACAATGGGGTTGTGGGATTTTGGCAGCGTGTTGAGTATGAGAATATTCCTAATTATTGTGCTAATTGTTGTAAGTTGGGTCACTCTGTGTCCTCCTGTCGAACACTCAACGAGGATCATGTTCTCATGGATAAGGTTGCTTCTAAGCAATGGGTGCCGAAGGATAAAGGAAAGAATGTTGTTGTGGACGACATCCAGAATGTTCAAACTGGGGGAGAATGGTTACAGGAAAAGATTACTTCTTTGGATGTTCAACAGGATGTACCAATTCAGGAGAACGTCAGTCCAGTTAATCATGCCTTGCAGGTAAATGACGTACCTCTGCAAAGAAAAACCTCTTTAGAGGTGGTGCCTGAGAATAGCTCTTCAGAGGTACCAATGGGCCACAAAGTGATGCTTCAGGTTGGGAATGCTTCTGGGATGGAGAAAAAGATAGAATCTAGACAGACTTCTGATGTGGAACTTCTTCAGGAACAACTGGATTTGGAGAATATAGGAGAAGGGAGTAGCCAGGACTTTGTTTTACCAACAGTAGCTGGAAATTTATCTCCCAGGAAAATTATCTCAGTGAATCGACATCTAGGCCAAAATAATCACTCAATGGAAGCTGGTAATTTGGAATCTATGACTGGACAATTGGATGGGTGGGAGGTGCAGAAAAACAAAATTTTTCGAGGCATACGACCCAAATTTCCTTCAGACCGTCAGCTTAGATCTTCGGTAAAATCTACTCAAACTTCTGCGCGTAGCTTTCCTCAATGATTTGCTCTATGTTTTGGAATATTAGGGGTATCTCAAGACCCCCGAATTTTAAGAGATTAAAGAAACTGGTGAAGGTTCATACGATACAATTGTTGGTGATTTGTGAACCTAAACAAAATGTTGATAGATTGGATTGGTTTCGTATTCGTTTAAAATTTGATTGTGCTGTCTCTAACGCCACTGGTTCTTTGTGGTTATTTTACAACAATCCTTTCACAGTTTCTATTCTTTCTCAAACAACTCAGCATTTGTCTGCTTCGGTGAGTCACAGTCAGATTTCTTCTTCGTTTGTACTTTCTGTAGTTCATGCGAAGTGTTCGATTCCTGAACGTTTGGAGTTGTGGACTTCTTTGCTTTTGGATAAGCCTTTTTCATTCCCATGGTTGTTATGTGGCGATCTCAACCTGATTGTTGATCCTTCGGAGAAACGTGGGGGGAGACCTTTTCATCCATCAGAGGCTTCAGATTTCTGCTCTTTTTTATCTGCTGGAGGTTTATTTGATGTGGGATTCTCGGGGTCTAAGTTTACATGGTGCAACAATCGCCAGGGTAGGGGAAGGATATGGAAGAGGTTGGACAGGCTGTGTGTAAATCTTGAGGCTTCAGAGAAACTGGTTACTTCGGTCTCTCATTTGGCAAGATCTCCTTCAGATCATTCTCCTTTACTCATTCGCACATCTTCTCGCTTGGATAATAAACCTAAACCTTTTAGGTTTTTAAATGCTTGGACTCGGCATGGAAATTTTCTGGAAATGGTTCAGTCTTCTTGGCAGCAGGTACAAGATGGAAATCCCTTGGAGGTTCTGTCATCTAAGTTACGACGATTGAAGGCTCACTTGAAGCAATGGAATAAGCTGTATTTCGGTGATATTTTTAGCAATGTAAAAGAGGCAGAGAGGAAGCTAATGGAAGCCGAAAATAGAGTGGAGGATGATGACTCACAAGAGGCTCTCGGCTTACTAGCTCAAGCCAGAGCTTCACTACAATTTCATTTGTCTGTAGAGGAGCTGTTTTGGAAGCAAAAATCTAGAGTTCGGTGGTTACAAGAGGGGGATAGAAACACAAAATTTTTTCACGCAGCAGTCAAGCAAAGAAGGGCTCAGGCGGTGGTTCATCGTATTAAAAAGGAAAATGGCGATTGGGTGGAGTCTGATGAAGAGCTTGGAAAAGAGGCTGTTACATTTTTTCAAGCTTTGTTTTCTTCAGAAGAAGGTCCTTCTTCTTTTGATATGCTTGATGTGATTCCCAGTATTCTCTCTCAAGAGGATAATCAATTTTTGAGTGCATGTCCATCCATTGAAGAAGTAAAAAATACTATTTTCTCTATGGATGGTAATAGCTCAGCTGGGCCTGATGGTTTTTCCGGGAAATTTTTTACCTTTGCTTGGGATATTATCAAGCAAGATGTGTTTAATGCAGTAGTTGGTTTTTTTTGTGGATTGGAGCTTCCAAGGAGTGTAACGGCCACCTCTATTGTTTTGATACCAAAAATTCAGCAACCTCAAGATTTCTCACAATTTCGACCTATTAGTGTATGCAATTTTTTGAACAAGGTTCTGTCTAAGATTCTTGCGAATAGGTTGGCTTTGGTACTTCCTAGACTTATCTCTGGCAATCAGTGTGGATTTGTACAGGGGAGGTTGATTTCAGAGAATTTTCTTTTGGCTCAAGAATTAATTATGGGGATTGGAAGGAAAAGTAGAGGAGGTAATGTGGGCTTGAAACTAGATATGGCTAAAGCTTATGATCGAGTTTCTTGGTTATTCCTCATAAAAGTTCTGCGATCCTTTGGATTTGGAGAAACTTTTATTGATATGATTTGGAGATTAATCTCTAATTCTTGGTTTTCGGTGATTTTAAATGGTTCTTCTTATGGATTTTTCAAATCTACTCGTGGGCTCAGGCAAGGGGATCCTATATCTCCAGCATTGTTTATCTTGGGAGCTGAGGTTTTGACTCGAAGTCTGAATTTGCTATTTTCCACCTGCCCTTCTTTGTGCTTCTCGGTGCCTAGGGGTTGTCCTACAGTGTCACATTTGTCTTTTGCTGATGATGTGCTAATTTTTTGTAATGCAGGAGTTAGATCTTTGAGGCGATTGATGAAGCTTCTTGGGGACTATCAAGTGGTCTCTGGGCAGAAAATTAATTCTAGTAAGAGCTGCTTCATGGTACATAGGAAGACGTCCTCTCAAAGAAGAGTTTCTATTGGAAGGGTTACGGGTTTTGCTAGTAGAAATTTCCCAGTTAAGTATTTAGGTTGCCCTCTTTATTCGGGAAGGAGGAAATCTGAATATTTTAATGAAATGTCACAAGCCATTCTCTCTCGGATTTATTCTTGGAAGAACAGGTTGTTATCGACTGGTGGGAAGATTATTCTAATCAAACATGTTTTATCTTCAATTCCAGTTCACATTCTAGCTGCCTCAAATCCTCCAAAAGGTGTTTTAAGATCCATTGAGAAAACTATGGCAAATTTTCTTTGGGGAGAAATGGATAATAGACCTAAATATCATTGGTTGAAATGGGAAGATCTATGTCATTCATATGATCAAGGGGGAATTGACTTCCGTTCTTTATTAGATTTGTTTGAAGCCTTTTCCATTAAATTATGGTGGTTGTTTAGATCTTCTGATTCACTTTGGTCAGCTTTTTTGAGGTCTAAATATTGTCGTAATGTTCATCCTAATATGGTTGGCATATCTCCGGGTGATTCTTTAACTTGGAGACGCATGCTTAAGATTCGGGACAAGGCTGAAATGCACATTGTATGGAACCTGAAGGAGGGTAATTCCAGCTTCTATTTCGATAACTGGAAGGGGGATGGTAGATTGGCATTGAAGGTGGAACAGTCAAATGCTGCTTTGGTAAGGGATTTTCTGGTTGGTGGGAAATGGAATAGGGAAGTCCTTGCCCGGCAGCTTGATCCTCCAATTGTTTCGGATATCCTTCAATTGAAACCTCCAAGTCTCTCTAAACCGGACACATGCTGCTGGAACTTAAATTCTTCAGGTAAGTTTTCTTTATCTTCGGCTTTTCAACTGATTCGCTCACAAAGAACTTCCTCATTCATGTGTAAAAAGTTATGGGATTCTAGGATTCCGGTGAAAATTTCTTTCTTCATGTTGAAGATTCTCCAAGGTAAATTACCTTTGGATAACTCATTACAGTGGTTTGGAGTTTTTGGGCCTTCGAGATGTGAGTGTTGTGTACTTTCTCATGAGGAAACAATGGATCATCTTTTTTGCTCTAGTGAGATTGCACATAATGTATGGAGATATTTCTCAATTGAGTGCAATTTGCTTCTTCCATATAGTTCAATTCGACCACTTCTTGCAACTTGGTGGTTTCGAAAATCTAGCAATCCTTATCTATCCTTTGTTTTTCGAGCATTACCTATGGTGATTTGTTGGCACTTGTGGAAATGGAGGAATATGTCTCGATTCCAAGGGAAAAAGTTGCCTATGGAAACCCTGATTTCTAATATATCCATTGAGGTGCAGATGTTATTCAACTTTCGCTTTCCTAAAGAAAGGATTGAAGGAAAACAATGGTCTTCATTTTTTCAGGTAATTACACGGCTTCAAAGACCATTTTCTATTAAGGTGGTCAAATGGATTTCTCCCCCTTTGCTTCAGTTGAAATTGAATTCTGATGGATGTTGTAAGGGTAATCCTGGTTTGTGTGGTGGAGGAGGGGTTTTGAGAGATTCAGGAGGGCAATTAAAGTTTGCGTATACTTGTTTTTTTGGGCAGGGAACTAGTATGATGGCTGAGGTAAAAGCTCTTTTGTTTGGTATGCAGCTTTGTGTAAAACTAGGATATGTAAATGTCCAGGTGGAGTGTGATTCTCAAATCGTTATATCGGTCCTAGAAGGGAAACTATCCCCTCCTTGGTATACTGAAAATGATTTTGAAGAGGTGTTACAATTGGTGCCTCAATTTCTTTCATTTCGGCATATTTATCGTGAGTCAAACAAGGTTGCAGATGCGCTAGCCAATGAGGGATGGGAAAAACAGCAAGAGATCGTCATCATGAGTGAGGAAGATTTATCAAGCATTGCAAGAGGAGAGCTAAAAGTAGATAGAGTAGGAATGCCTTCTATTCGTAAGCGGTTCCTTTAAATGTTTATGTAAGGGAGTAGTACTCCTCTTTTAATTTAATTTTTATTTGTTAGTTTTATAAGGTTCACTTTTATTTTGGAGGTCAGGTCTGGCCCCTCTATTTCTTGTACATATCCTATTTTAATTATTAATAAAATTTAAGGAGTGGCGCCCTTCCCCGTGTACGGGGTTAGCCATAAAAAAAATAAAAAAAAAAGATTCAGAAAAATTTGATTAAACCTTGCAACTACCCTCGATTAGGTGGAAAGGGTGCTTTAGGCACGAGCCTTTGCCTTCCCTTTCTTCATATGTGGCTCCCGAGCCTATTTCTGTTGTTTTTCGTAGATTGGAGTCGAAAAAGGATTTTTAATATTTTTTTCTAAAATTTTTGTTTTTGTTTGTTTAAACGATTTTTCGGATGACTTGGTACACCCTAATTCAATACTAAGTGGCGACTCAATTTCAAAATAAAACCCTTTTTCAAAATTAGTTAGCCAAAATTGTCGCACTTTTTAGTCCCGACCATATTTTATTTTATCATTTTTCCTATATAACACTTTTTCAATAAAAAACCTATTTCTCACATGCATAGTTTTTTTTTTTCAAAAACTTTCTTTTCAAAAAGGGTCACCGGACTGGACTGCCTTTTTGGAGTGCAACGGTCAATGACCCCACGTGCTTTATCGATTTTGGGGCGCGACAAAGTTCTCATTAATTATTGGCTCAGTTTGGATAATATTTTTTTGGAGAATTATTTAGAATAATTATTTGAAGGATTTTTGTTGGCTTTTTGAAAAGGTGAGAAAGTATTCAAATTTTGAATTTTTTTAGAAAAATTGTTTGGATAATGAATAATTATTTTAAAAAAGTGTTTGAATTGTTCAAAAACTTCCTAACAACATGTTTCATTTTTTTACACAATTATTTACGAAACATAACATTTTTTTCTTCAAATTTATTTCAAAAAAATGGAAAAAAATCACCACAAACATTTTTCGCTCCGTATAGGGTAGCAACAGAGTAATGAGCACTGACATCGGACACTCATTACAACACAAGCGCCCTATAGTGTAGCAATGGAGGTAGAATATTATACGCTCGTTACGACATGAGCATTCTATATGAGCATCTGGTAGCAGCCAAAAAGTAGATTATGTTTGAATTTTAAAAAAACATTTGAAATTTAATATGAAAACACTTGGTGGGAAATTTTGAACAAAAAATTTGACCAATAGAAAAGTGAAAAAATTTTTGACTGCCAAAAAATTTTCCATAGTCTAAACACAAAGTCAAAAAGAATTTCTAAAAAAACTTGGAAAAATGATATCAAAATAGAACTAGTATCACTGATACTCTCACCAAGGCCTTTTCCCCACAAAAAAAAAAAATATGATAGTAATGTAAGTGCTAATGACCTAAAACATATGGATGATTGGTTTTAATGCAAGTCGGAGTTTGTTAATCTACACCCTAAAACTATATCTATTAAGCATTGTATTTCACTCTTGTCATACATGTGTATGTGTGTGTGTGGGGGGGGGGGCATTTCTTTATCATTTATGTACTTGTCATTTACTATAATTGCTTATTTGATAAAGTCCATAGAACCATGTATAAGAATTTGTAAGAGTTACAACAATAAGATTCTTATTACACATAATTACAATAATAAGATTCTTATTATACATAAGTTGTATTCTTAAATATTCCTAAACACGGTATTAACGAGACTGGACATTATCAATACGGATAAACTAGCACGTACTTTGTCTCTACTTTAGATACGTAGTAGTTGTTCTTATCGACTATAGTGTGTAACATCTAAGCTAGCATGTGGATACTTTTTGGGGAACAAATTCAATGGATTGATTCGCCAAGAGTGACCGTATAGTTAATTATGTAATGCGAATGGTTCAAACAACTAATGATAAGTGACCTTTGGACTTGAGATTGCTATATTATCTTGAGTTTGAATTACTACATTTTGACTCTATTACTTGTTACTCTTAAAGAGTCGCTCCTAGGGTTGAGATTGGATATAGTATGAAGAATGGAAGAATAGTAAGTAATCAATATAGGATTCCCCCAGCCTAATAATTAGATAGTACATCTCAGACCGTCCACTTGATGAAAATAGTAACTCAAGAATTTTTTGTACAAAAGTGAAAGTGTTTCAAGGTTATACTTTATGAAAGTTATATTTTGGAAATAAGAAAAAAATAATTAGTCAATAGGAGTTGGCATTAATTCTGTACTCTAAGACTAATTAGAGATATAGTGTGGTGCAAGAACATTAGTTACATGGTAACTTGTCATTGATAGGTAAAGTCTTAACATATGACTTTTCTTATTGACTATGGTGGTCATAATATTTTTCCAGACGCTACTCTTGTTCTATAAGTGTGAATTAATTAATTAGCTAAATTAATGATACATTAACATGTTTAGTTTTTCTAACTCGTAATTCATTAATTAGTAAGCTATAATTTGTAATTATTGCCAATGCAGATAGAAATTAATAGTCACATAGTTTAAGGATAAGATTTTCGGGTTAAATTATTTATTTGTAAGTACGAGATATTTATGAGGCTGATTATCTGATAAATTAACTATAGGAATTTATGTGCAACTAATCTAAGTCTTAGGTGATTAAATATTGCTTTCCATGTGGAATTGGCTTGTATTTTACAAGATGAGCTTCAACTTACCTACTAGATTCCAACTTATTAATTTCTAAAAGACTAAGATTGGTTAACTCTAAGTACTTTAGCTTTAATTATTGGTCATATCTACCTATACTATAGAAGAGTAAAACCTAGCCTCCTCATGCACCCACGTGTCTGCTTCTTATTGGCTGTGGTCATCTTGTAGAGAGTATTTTAGGGTGTCAGGACATTTGTGTCCTTTGCATCAAAATTGATATTGTCAACCGTTGGTAATTATTTTGGTCCTTTTCTATAAATTCAATGTACTTTTGCCTATATTTACCCTTCTTTCCTTTAAAAAACAACTACATCTATAAACAGTGTGTTACTGGTTCCTTGGTTTTTTGCCATTTTGCACGGTTTTCAATATGAAACCGATGTATAATTGCGTTCTCTTTCGCTAGTGTCTATTTTTTGTACAAAATTCTTTTTTTGGTCCCCATAACTAAAGATGATGCTTGAGTAGATGCACCCTGCTGTTTGTCCTTTGTTGTAAATTTATTTTTCCTTTTCAGAGCGTCATTTTAACGTGCGTGTTTTAACCTTTGGTGTTAGTGCTTTGCGTTGGGAAGTTCTATCTTGTTTCAACTTGGGAAATTCTAGCCACACGATGCTTATGCAAAAATTGGCTATAACCCTTGAATTATTACACTGCTTTTCATCATCAGCTTCCTTTGCAGACCTTGGAATTGCCAATAGGTCTATGTCTAGTTTTCCTTCTTTCTCTTTCTTATTTCTTTAACATTTTCTCTTGTACTCTCAAGCTCTTGTCGCTGCCATTCCATGCGCCCTTTTTGCTGGAATTGAGGGATTTTTCCCTCTTAATCAATTTCAACCCCTTGATTTTGTACTTATGTCTTGGATTGCGTATATCTCAAAATGAATGAATTTAACAAATCTCCTGATTTGTTTGTAGGTGGGTTTAGCTGTTTTTTCAGCCTTTGCTTTGGCATTAGAGACGGACCAAGAGGTAGCGCTTTACACTGGAAGCTCCTTTTGTCCGATCATTTCTTCTCCCTCTTTTGTCTTTTCTTTTTCCTACCAATTCTCCTTCGCTTCTTCTTCTATCTTTGCATCTTTTTTTTTATGGTTTTCTTATTTTGTTTCTTAGCTTGTTGCCATCTGACCGTTTCATTCTTTCTATGCGTGTTTGTCGCAGCTTGTAAAGCAATTTATTGACTCTGCCTTTCCTAGGTTTGATATGTTATTTTCTTGTAATTTTTTACTCTTGTTCTTCTTAAATTGTCCTCTCTCTCTTTTTTTTTTTACCCTTTTTGCATGCTTTGCTTTTTATCTCATTTTAAGAATGGTCCTTTTCTTGGGCTGAGGCATTTTTAACTTGTATGATTCTACTGAGAAATCAATTAACTTTTATGAAGAATGCCTTCATTTGCTAGTGCATGATTGGAAAAGCTAAACGGGAAATAAGTATTTGCGATTAGATAAGTAGTAGAGGTTGAATGATATCCTCTTGGAAACTGCTACTTCTGATTTCGGTTTTTTCATTGTCAAAGACCCTATCATGTCATTTCGAGCATACCACTTCAGTTTTATTCTTATCAAACAAAGTTAAGAATCTGGTGTATGTGTGAATTTTTTATGTTGTTGGTTCAGGGGTTAGATGTGGAATTTCGGACAAGAATATGACCTTTCGAAGCACTAAGCTGATTTCGTTAACCATATGGCTATCTGGAGGTTAGTTTTGTTAAAAAAAAAAATTTTTTCCTTTCCAAGATTTATGTGAAGGATTTTGTTTTTAATGTGCATTTTTATTGATAGATGTTTAAGAAATTGGATGGTAATTCTTAGCTCACAATCACATGTGGACTTTTGGTGAAAGTTCATTTACTGCACTTCACATAGTGGTTGGTTACTTGAGTGGCTTGACAATATGCAACCTCAAAGGGGAGATTTTTTTTCCAGGCTAGTGTGGTAACTAACGTAGGGGTTTTAGCAAAGTTCGTCCCTTTGAGTGTCTTTGATTAGTGTAGCAAGTCACGTGAAATCCTTTTCTTGCTTTATAATTTGATGTTTACAGTCTTAGATATGTTGGCTGTTAGCTCTTTTAGTACACTGGAAGTAGAAGAACTTTCGCTCCTTTAATTCACTATTATATGATTTCAATTTGTAGGTAATCATATAGTTGTCCTTGTACAAATGGACAAGAGTTTACTTATTAAATTATATATGTAGTCAACTGTCTGAATTCTTATAATTTGGAAATTACTCAATCTTAGAATGCCAAATTTTAAGATAGTCCATGATTGAGATGGTATGTTTATCTTTCATATTACTCCATCTGAGTGTATGAGGTACATTAATATGGATACAGATGAATTCTTTTGTTCTGGCCATAAATGTTAGTTGTGTACTGATATGTTTTCTTTGTTTGTTTTTTTTTTTCTTCTTTCGCAGGATGCAGAAGATGGTCTGGAGCAATCCATCTGTGAAAAAAAAATTGAAGAAAATGGAATAATTGTGATTCATGAAGAAGGGAATTATTATGCCATTTTTTATCTTCTTGATACCTGCATTTAAGTTTAGGATGGTAAAGTTCACTAATAAGTGAATAAGTATGGAGGATCAATAATTGGAGATATTTAATAACTGAAGGTATCTTTTTTAACTTTATAATTGGTTGAAAGGTACATGATCTAAGGTGGTTTGTATGAAAACCGAAACCAACTTGATTCACTCTTCATTTCTAAGACATGGAATTTATGTTGGAATCCAAACTTCTTATCGACAGTCTATGTAAACTACTTCTTTATTGTTCATTACTATTGTTCATGGTCTAGAAAATATCCTGTAAAGAATCCATTGGAAATTCTGCTTTTTGTGAAAATAACAAGGCCCACTATGATCGTTGATTATCTCTTCACGTAATTTCAGGTCTCATCTTTATGTGTCTGTGCATGTTAGATTATTTGCACATCATTTGTCTATCTTTGTTTATTTTGTTATTACATCCTGCTTGTTTTTGGGGATTGTTCTGTCTAAATAACTTTGACTATTCATAGCTATCCCTTCATAAGTTAGGGTTTAGATTCATTCATTAATGGCTTCCTATTGGTCCTTCCAAATACTCCAAAATAACATATAGTTTTTGTTAAGTCTTGTTGAGTTTAAAGGTGGAAATACAAATAATTAGTTTATGCCAAGTATACAGAGAATCTCAAAATACAAACCTATAGAGATAATTATACAAATTTTGATAATTGTTGTCATAAACTACAAAGAAAAGTTAAAAAAAAAATCTTTTGGAGCATGGCTTGAACAAAAAAATGTAAACAAACTGGTAACTTTTACATAATGTCCTTTTGCATGCTTCTAACCTTCTGGATATCATGATATTATCTTTGCAGAGATATGTAATGTGTCGCGTCCGAAATCGATAAGGTACTAGTGGGATCATGACTGTCGCGTCCCGAAAACGCGGTATGGTTTGGTGACCCTTTTCACAAAGAAAGTTTCAGAAAATTTGTGCGTGTGTGAGAAAAAATTGAGTTTTTATTGAAAAAGTGTTATTTAAGAAAAAATAGTATTTAAAAAAATAGGATGAGGCCGGAGTTAAAAAGTGCGACAATTTTGCCAACTCATTTGAAAAAGGATTTTATTTATAAAAAATGGATTCGTCACTTGATATTGAGTTAAGGTGTGACAAGTCACTCGAAAAATCATTTAGCAAAATAAAAATAAAATTTTAGAAAAGTATTTAAAAATTTTTTTTTCGATTCCGGTCTACAAAAAAACAAGAGAAGAAAGTTCGGGAGTCACATTTGAAGAAAGGGAAGGCAAAGTCTCGTGTCTAAGGCACCCTTTCTACCTAACCGAGGCTAATTGCGAAGTTTTAATCAAATTTTTTAAAAATAATTTTAAATTCTAACTCGTTTGAATGTGTCTAAATGGATGCAAGTCCCAAGTCTAAATGTGAATATCGAAAGGGGCGAAATGTCCCATCGAGACATGGTCGGGATTGCCGCATTAATTGCGAAACTCAGAATGTTGTCCCGAGAGAGTCACGTGAGACTAACAAGTGGTCAAAGAAAGTAGGTATGCAACATAACGGGTACGGGAGACTAATAACTCATGATTGAATATTCCTACTCACGGAGGGAGAACGGCATGTACGCCGCCGCTTCCCACGTGAGGTGACTATTTCTAGTCGAATCACACACATGACCTAATTTCTGAGTGAAATGCAATCTAGATGTCATGCACTGTCAAATGTTAAAAAAATATGTAACAATAATAAAATATACGCAAAAAATCATGCAAATATGGAAAACTCTAAAAAGGAGACCGTGTGTGAAATGAGATGAAATGCATGCGAGTGAAACTATTACTAAAATGATCTAAAGGTCTAACATTGGACTAGCCCTTTTTAAGGATTCCCACTAGCGTTGGACTAGTGAGGGAAACGATAAAATTCACAACTAGCGTTGTACTAGTACAGCGACAGGATAACATAAAACATGAATTAAAAATAAGAAAGCATAAATCAAAAGTAAATAATCATATAAAGACATATAAGGGCACATAGGAGCATATAACATGTAAACATCTAGATGCAAATCATAAGGAAAGCGGTAAATCATGTAAGCACACAAAAGCACATAAGTTTTAACTATTACACCCATGAGAATTTAGATACAATTTAAAGGAGGAAAGAGTAAAAACGACCTATCTATTACACTTGCTATCCAAATACACAAATATTTGTAAAAAGTACGGAAGGAAAATAATTTAATTATTACATTGACTATCTAAATATAAAATATTCACCAAATAATAAAATTAAAAATTAAGTAAAATAAAGTAAATAAACACGCAAAAAAGCATGTAAAATAAAAATTATATAAAGAAAATGCATAATAAATCACACAGGGGCATATTGGAGCACATAACGAGGAATTAACAAGTAATAGGGTACCTTTCTGAAGATCCGGTACTAATGCTTAAAAAAATGAACACACACATCAAGGGATCGTGATATACGTGAGTAAAGCTTAAAATATGTAAGTATTGACAAATTAGGATAAAATTGTAGGATCTAGCAATTAAGGGGACTAAATTGTAATTTGAAACATTGCTCTAAGGTTAAAAATGCAAAATTCTAGCAAGATAGGGGAGCAAAACATAAATTCCAGCAAGTGGGGGCGATGAAACAATAAATTCCAACAAGTATGGCACTTAAAATTAAACTTCCAGAAAGTAGGGGGTGAGACAATAAATTCCAACAAGTATGGTACTTAAAATTAAAATTTCAGCAATTGGGAGGGGTGAAACAATAAATTCCAGCAAGGAATGGGACTTAAAACTAAAATTTCAGCAAGTGGGAGGGGTGAAACAATAAATTCCCACAGGTATGGGACTTAAAACTAAAATTTCAGCAAGTATGGTACTTAAAACTAAAATTCCAGGAAATAAGAGGGGTGAGAACATAAAAATCCACCAAGTATGGTACTTAAAACTAAAATTTTGGCAATTGGGAGGGGTGAAACAATAAATTCCAGCACGTATGGGACTTAAAACTAAAATTTCAGGAAGTAGGAGGGGTGAGAACATATAAAACCAGCAAGTATAGTACATAAAACTAAAATTTCAGCAATCGAGAGGGGTGAAACAATAAATTCCAGCAGGAATGGGACTTTAAAACTAAAATTCCAGCAAGTGGGAGGGGTGAAACAATAAATTCCAGCTAGTGTGGGACTTAAAACTAAAATTCCAGCAAGTATGATACTTAAAACTAAAATTTCAGGAAGTAGGAGGGGTGAGAACATAAAAATCCAGCAAGTATAGTACTTAAAACTAAAATTTCAGCAATTGGGAGAGGTGAAACAATAAATTCCGGCAGCTATGGGACTTAAAATTGAACATTCCAACCCATCCTAAGGGATTGAATGAAAATTTCTGCTACTAGTGAGGGTCCAAAACAAATTTCAGCAACAAATGGGACTAATTGCCAATTATAGGATCCAAAAGAAAAGACCTAGCGTCTAGGAGTTTAATCTGCAATTAGCAAAGGTCTAAAATGTAAAAAAGAAACAACAGTTCCTAAATACTAGAGACATAATATTATTAAAGAACGATCAATAAGAAAATGCATAAATACACAATGCAAAACTCTTAAAGGCACGAAAAGAAACTCCCACTACTAAGTACAATTCATTGGAAATTTCCCCTCCAAAACCACAAAGCTAATTCTGAAACTTCAAACCCCCTTACCTTGCCTCAAATTCTTCAAACCGAAGCTGCCCAAAAATCCATTTGGTAGTTCAAAAGAAAACTAAAACTACCAAATCAAGATCCCAAATTCCTGAATTTCTAATGCTAATTTCCATTTCAATCCGTCAAATAACAATCATTTCGACTAAATCAGGAAGCCAATATTTCTTCTGGTTCATATCCACAAGCCTGTCAATGCTCATACATGACACTATCAACTAATGATCTGAAAGCAAAAAGAGCACGAAGTCTAAGGACTTTACTTAGCACGGGAAGGTTGGAGATGTATTGGAATTATGGCCTCTGGCTATGTGGCTATTTGTTGGTGTATACTGAGGTCATTGTGGCGGTACCCCTGGTGGTTGATGGCTGCTGCTTCGGTGAGGATTTTGGGGCTGTGATTGGGTTACTTTGGGCTGATTGTAGTAGGATTTTGGAGCTGGAATTGCAGGTTTAATTTGGGGTTGTTTATGGGCTTGAAAATGGTGGTTTGGAGGTGGTGATGGACAGCATTTGAAGGCTATTTTTGGTGGTTGTTCTTGGAGCTGTTTTGCAGTGTTTTGGTGACTGTTTTGGTTGGATTTAAGGGCTGATTCGAATGGCAATTTTTGGGCATTTTTGAGCTGCGATTTTGCAATAAATTTGCAAAAATTTTTGGCTGATTTTGCAGGAACTTGGAGTTGTTTAGTGGTTGTTTTTGTAGCAATTTGAGGCTAGAATTACAAGATTTTGGGGCTGGAATTTGCAGGAGTTCGGTGGTGGATTTGGAGCAATTTGTGTCTGATTGTTTTGGAGCTGAAATTTGGGTAGTGGGTGGCGGTTCTTGGGTGGCTGAATTGGTTTGGCGATTCTATGAACTATGTGTGGTGTGTGTGAGTTCACGGTGTGTGTATTTGCAAAGCGTGTTCTCTGTGTGTGTGTGTGTGTGTGTATGAATGTGAAAGTGTGTGTGTGGCTGTGTGTAAGGTTATGAGCTAGTGTGTGGGAGAGAAAATGCAAGAAGTGTATGGAAGTGTATGTAGTGCGTGAGAGAGAGTGAGTGTGTGTAGTGTGTGTGCGTGAGAGAGTGTGAGTGTGTGTAGTGTGTGTGTGTGTGAGAGAGTGTGAGTGTGTGTAGTGTGTAGGGGTGAGAATTAGTCGGTAATTCGGTCCGTTGAAATCGGTCAATTCGGTATTTTTTCTTGCAAATTTTCAAACCGATTTTGAATTCGATTTCACTTTAGACCGATCCGATACCGATTCTGAATTCAATTCGGTAAATTGGTATCTAAATTCGGTAACCGAAAAAAGAAAAAAAATAAAAAAATGAAAAAATAAAAAAGTTTCTTCAGCTCAAATATCATTCCCCAAAATTCAAATATACTGCTTTCAAATCTCAATATCTCCAACCATTCTAAATAAAAATAGAAAGCAAAACAAAACCACAATTATCTAATATAATTTAGATAATTCAAATCTTCTGGCATTAATGTCCGACAATCACAATCTTCTCCACTGTAAATTCCATGTGATACATTCCATGTGATATTTTGAAGTAATTCCAAATCAAATCAGTTAAACAAAAAAAAATTCATTAATCAATTAAGGATTTGTAAGTTTTCATGTGCTACAGATAATAACAAATCGATAATTAAAAACCAAAAAAAAAAAGATTCCTCTCCTCCACCCAATTCGTGGCAGCTATGCAACTGATGGCTGTGGAGAATTTTTATTAGGTCAAAGTTCCTGGGTGCTATTGCAATATCCACCTACAAGCTCACCAATGGAGCAAATTACAACCATGTCTCCAACCAAGAAGCAGCCATCAACATTATGGACTATAGCAGCAGTGGCAACGAGGATGGACAGTAGGCTACCGAATCGTCCGAGAGGATGAGCAGCAAGAACAAAGTTCACCCTAGAACAAAAGTAGAAGATGAAGTTGGGATGGAAGGTGCAAAGAAAAGATGGAGAAGATGAGGTGGAAAGGTTTTGCAGAGACATAGGCCCGTCCAAACCTTGTTTTTGCTTGAGAGAGGACAGAGGAGTTGATTGTTGTGGGTGGAGGAACGGAGGAGAGAGGGAGGAGGAGTAGAGGAACGAGAGGAGTCAGCGTGGGAGGTGAGGAGGACAGAGCAATTGGGGATTTAGCTTTGGGATCAGATGGGTAGGTGATTTAGGGTATATATCCATTACACGACATCGTTTTACATTTTAGGATATATCCTACTTGTTTTCTCTCTCACACACACATATATATAATATTTTTAAGTTCGGTAATTCGAAATCGGTAATCTAATACCGATTTCGAATTACCGAATTGAATTCGAAATCGGTATTACCGAATTCAAAAATTATATTTTCGAATACCGACCGAATTCAATTTTTTTTTCAGATATACCGAATTACCGACCAAATTAGCGAATTACTGAATTCGATTTACCGATTTGAATTTGAATTCGGTCGGTAATTCGGTATTTACTGAATTTGCTCACCCCTAGTAGTGTGTGTGATTTGGGAAAGTGTGTGTAAGAGAGTGTGAGTGTGTGTGAGAGAGTGTGAGTGTGTGTGATTTGGGAAAGTGTGTGTGAGAGAGTGTGAGTGTGTGTTCTAGGTGTTCTAGGTGTGGGCTTGAAGATGAACTAGTATGTGTTCTAGGTGTTCTAGGTGTAGGATTGAAGATGTACAAGCGTGTGTTCTAGGTGTTCTAGGTGTAGGCTTAAAGATGTACCAAAACCTAGTAGGTGTTCTTGGTGAAAACTTGAAAATAAACGTTAGGAAAAAGTGTGCGTTTTTTGTATTCTTGGTGTAATAGAAAAACTAAAAACTCTCTAGACTCCTCCTTTTTTTCTCTCTTTTTGTTTATCCCCAACAATGGGCTATTTATAGTGTACAAAAAACTTATCTTTCAAGAAATGACTAAAAGACCAAAACGCCCTTGACTACCAAAATTACAACTTTACCCTTACAAAAACATTAAAATTTATTTTCTCTCACAAAAATCGAAAAAATTAAAAAATATAAATAATAAATTTGTTAATAGTAATTCACCACGAAAAAAATTAGAAAAACTTAAAAATATGCTTAAAAAACTTAAAAAAGAATTTAGAATCCAAAGATGGTAAAAAAAATATTCAGGAGGTGAAATTACTATTTTGTCCTTGTATTGTCAAAATATACGAAAAACATCAGTTAAATCCAAAAAAAATCACAAAAATTTAAAAATGTGTATAAAAGTACAAAAAAGAATTTAAACTCCCTAAAACTAATGAAAAATATTTACAATTAAAAAAATTACTATTCTGCCCTCCAAAATTGTTGACTTTCTCATTTTTTTTTCAAAAATCAGAATTTGACTCCAAATAGTAGGAAAAGGTCCTTTAATCTTAGAAAATGAACGGTGTGTCAAAATTTGGTGTCTACACAATGCAACAAGCTTTCGAGACAATTGAAACTAATACTAAGTTTATTTGTTAATTTTTTTTCAATTGATGTTCTAATTTTAAAACTATTATGGTTTGCTTGGATAGTTTTCAGGTTATGGCACATGAATTAAGAGACTGAAATCTTGCTTGGTTTTGCTTTGCAGGTTCGTCCCTTTTACTTTGATCAAATTTGAAACTTCGTTTCCTCTTTTTTTGCTTTGGTCCCTTACCGGTGAAATTTTGTTTTCAGGTTTTAGGATTGTGTTTTATCACAAATATTCTTATTTCAAGTTTTACTGTTACTTTCACTATTGACTATTAGTAATTGATTCAAAAATATTGAAATAATTAGCTTTTAATAAAACTCTTTATTCGTAATTTGTTCTCAATTTGCTTGGACTAAAACCCAAAAAAAAACATATAATGGATAAGATATGGGAAGAATTTCAATAAGAGTGCCTTGGGAACTCTTTTTGTCATTATGTTTCTGTTGCATAGCTGAAAAAAAAAAGATAGAACAATTCTAAGATGGGAATCAAGAGGTAATCACACAAGTTCTTAAAGCAATATTGACTTGGAAGTTATTGTAGAAGATTGATGAGATAGTTGAGTTGATAAAGGAATCACTTAACCAGTCATAAGTAGATGATGAGGACAATAAAAATAAAAACTTTGATTCAGATTAATGACAGGCTCAAGTTTGTTTTATTACTACCTTAAGTATCTAATGTATGTATTTTTGTAATTTAGCTTATCAGTTTGGTATAATAATTCAACCTCTAAAATATGACTCTTATAATCTTTGACTTTTATTGCTCTTTTGCTGCTTTATTAAATTGCTTTCTCCATTTTTTGAGTTGTTAGAAAATTTGAAAATAAGAACTAGATGCTTTCCAACAAAGAAGACTTGCAATTTCCATGCTATTGCAAGTGAACATTGCTCCAAAGCAAAAATTAAATTCTTTTATTGCAAGTGCTTGAACTATTTTCTTTTTATTCTTCCTATATGCTCTTCAACTTGAAGTGAATATGAATTTTAAAGTGGTTTATCCTTTGTTGATCTGTTTTGCAGATACCAATTTTGTAACTTGGCGAAACTTGATGCTTTTGTAAATGAAAAATGAGTCACTACTGTGCAACCATTGTTCTTAGATCACAAGCCCAAGCAGTTGACTCTCATATGTTGGAAATGCTCAAGTATACATAAATAGGTCAATGAGTCATGAATATATATACATAGATAGTTTAATGAGTAATGAATATATTTATAATTTTGGTTTTAAATTTATAGTGAGTCTATAGTGTGTTTATTTATGTCCAAGTAACAGTATTTGCTATGCACAGCTTACCCATTCTAGCAATAAGAATATTCCTTTTTTTTTAGAAAAATAAAGAATGTTCCCTTTTTCTTTTTTTTGAGAAAAATATTCCTTTTATTCTAGCAATAAGAACATTCCTTTATTTAGATTAACATTTTTATTGCTGTGTTAAGTGTTATATTAGAATATAGCTTCTCTCCAAATGTATTGCATGCTTGAAAATTTTCTTGTCAACTCTTGTCCTGCCAACTTTTAAAAATATTTTTAATTTCATTTTGTATACAAATACATGGATATAATTAATTCCTGCACAAATTATGATTGATATTACTGTAGTTAAAAATAACAAAAATTTCAACTAAGAGATATAAAATTAACAACTAAGTTTTACATATTTGCATAAAATATTATTATAATATAATTAGGCACTTACATAATTAATTAGTCTTTTGAAAACAAACTTCTTTCCTACAAATAAAATTCTTTATTCATTTCTAATTTACTTGTAAATTATTACAAATATTATATTTTAGTTAAACAAAACAAAGAACGATATAATATATATATATATAATGGTGGGCCCAAGCCGCACCTTGTGCGGTCAACTCTACCTAGTTAGACATACAATACAATTAGAACACAAGAGTTGTGTGAAGTGAGAAAATAAAAATTGGATATCAAAATAACAAGAAAATTCTGAGCAAAATTAGAAAAATCGAACTTCTTCTATTTTTCTCTAAAAGCCAATTTTCTCCCTAATTGTTTGGTTTGTTGTCTTCTTCTTTCGTCATTGGTTGTGTATTGAGTTATTCAAGAGAGTCAATATTCAAAAGGCAAGGTAAGGCAAACTTAAAAGGTTCCTATTGATCTTGTTTGTGTGGATCACCTCTAGAGGCTCAACACTTAAAGGCTTTTGTTGTAGGATCATCACCAAAGTTCCGGATCTCCCTTGTTTATGCATAGAAATCTTCCATGCAAAAGAACAATTCTATGGACAATTTTTTTTTTTTTTTTGGCAAAAAACCCGTACACCGAGTGAAGGGGGAAGGGGATGCCAGCCCTTTATTTTATTAATAACAAAAGGAAAAGAGACTACAAAGCTAGAGGAGAGCTAGGCCTGACCTTAAATAGAATGTGAGTTAAAAAAGAAATTAGAAATACTATTTCTTTACAAAAACATTTCTAAGATATGAAAAACTAAATCTATCTAATCTAATGGGTGCTCTAACGTGCCTAGAGAGCTGTTGCACTAATTCAAAGATAGCTTGGTCTTTTATATGTAGCCCTGCAAGGGCATCTACTGTTGCATTTGTTTCTCTAAGGATGTGACTCAAAAAATTACACAAATATTTTAATTGCTCTTTAATCTTGAGAATTGTTTGACACAAGGGTCTTTTCGAAGAACTTTCGTTGTATCCAAATAATGTAGAACCTAAGAGTCTACCTCAGCCATGATCCCCATTAGTTCATGTTCTTGACATAATTGAAATCCAAACAGTAATGCATATGCTTCCACTTCCAACACCAAATATGTGTGAAAAGTATCGTGGAATGTAACTCTCATATCTCCAAAATGGCCCCTTACTATGCCTACTCCTGCTGCCCTTTAGTCATTTATTGAAGCATGTATGTTGAGTTTGAATGTTCTTGGGGAAGGCACTTTCCAACTTACTATTAATGAAGTGCATTTTCTCTTCACCTGATCAAAATAATTTTGAAACACCTAATCCATTTCATCTCCTTTATAATTTTGGAGAGATAGTGTATGAGCGTCCCCCATCAATTGGAGATGTTTTGAGACTCTAGAAGTTATATTGTCCACTCTAATTAACTCCCCTTCAAACTTTACCTTATTGTGTGTACACCAAATAAACCATGTTATAATTGTTGGCATCTCCCATCTAACACAGTCCATTGACCCCTTTGTTGTAGGAATCACCTATTGCATTAGTAAGGTAGAAAACCGTAAGTGTTGAAGTAAAGGAATCCCAAAGGCATATTGGAAATGAGACCACAATTTTCTAGTCACCAGGCAAAGCAAGAAAACATGCTCTACCATTTCACTAGCAGCACAAAAGCAACATTTTGATGCTAATGATATTCCCTTTTCTTTTGTGAAACATCATCAAACAACAATATGTTGTTTATTATCCTCCATGCCACAAAAAAAAACATTAAGAGGGATAAAAGGACTCCAAATAGCTTTGCAAATAAAAGATAAGGGTCTTTTTTCTCTTACCAATTCATAAGCAGACTTTGTTGTGAATTCTCCTGATGTTGAAGCATTCCAAACCAACCTATCCTTCTCATTGAAATTTATTGGAATTTATTTATTGTTATATGTGTAAAGGAATATAAATCTTTAGCTCATCCTCCTCCCATTTATTGCCTCGAATAAAGTCTCTCGCTCTAAATTAAGGAGCATCTCGTACCAAAGCAACTTGAGAGAATGGGTAAGGAGTAGCCTACTTATCCTCCCAAAAACTAATGTTCCCCTTTCCAATGCTCCAAAAGATATTCTCCTTAGCCTCCATCCTAATCTAGCTAGCAAAGTCTTTTCCACAATGGTGAACCTCTATCCTCCGATGCCGTTATTGGTTGTGCTTCCTTGATATAACATTGATGCATATACTGAGCCCATAATGACTTGGCACCTCATAGTCTCCCCCATAATTTCATTTCAAAAGCTTTTAGTATAGCTTTGAAAGATCTAAATCACAACCCTCCTTCATGCATTGAAAGACATAGTCTATTTCAAGCTTTCCAATGGAACGTCTTATTTTCTAAGGATGCATCCTAGAGAAAAAACATTGAGAAGTCTATGAAGTGCAACTATAAAAGAATTTTGGTGATGTCAAGACCTGGAGTAAATATAAAGGAATAGACTCCAAAACATGTCTGATCAGAATAATTTTCCCTCCCTGAGATAGCAACTTTGAGCTCCACCCTTGAACTCGAGCTCTAATTTTTTCCAAGATACTATCAGAGAGAATGCTTCTCCTTTTTCCTACTACCATTGAAGCTCCATAATACACAAAAGAGAGATTTTCAATTTGAATCCCAATATTGAAACAATCCACCATTTATGTGTTGGCGAGTGGTGTGAAGTTAAAATATCTAAACTCATAGAAGCATTTACCTTCTACCCAGGCATCATTTGATATTTATCAAGAAATTGTGTAATCCCCTTTCAACACTTGTTAGTAAGCCTTTTAAAGATTATTCGTCATCCACAGAAGAAATACTAGTATCTGGTTTCCATGAGACTGGTAGAACATCTAACATCCATCCGAGAACAGTTGCTGAATTCCCCTATTAATGTACTCTACAGTGCTGATAAAGAGGCCTAGGGACAATGGATCTCTTTGTCTAACTTCTTGGAAGGACTCAAAATATCCCACTTGTTCGCCATTAATTAAATGAAAAACTAGTTATTTGATAATTTGTGGTATACTAAGTCTATAAACCAACTTCCAAACCCAAAACCCCGCAGTATGTTCATGAAAAAGTTCCAATCCAGCGTATCATAGGCCTTTTCTATGTCCAATTTGAGAATCAAGTTAGGCTTTCTCCTATTCACATTAAGTTTGCCCACCATTTCTTGCTCCAATAGGATATTGTCTTTTATATGTCTCTCTGGAACAACCTACTTGTGATGGTGAGATAGTGGTTGGCAAGACCCGGTTCAAGCAAATAGACAAGATTTTAGACAAAATCTTAGAGTTGACATTACATAAATTGATAGGACTAAAATTTTTCCATTAAGTAACTCCTAGGCATTTGAGGATCAGGACCATCATGGAAGAAGAGAATCCTTTTGGTTTTGTTGTCCCAGAGAAAAAAAATCAAGAAATACTTCCATGAGATCTTTCTTGATAATATCCCAACACTCTTGATAAAAATACGCTAAAAAACCATCAAGAGCTACTGTATTGTATTCACTCATTGAAAAAATTGCCTCCTTGACTTCCATCTCCATTAGGAGAACTTTTAAGGATGTCACCATTGCCTCATCTATCTTTGAAAATTGAAAAGAGAAGTCTCAACTCCTGTGTACCGTATTATCATAGCCAACGAGAGAGGCAAAGAAGTTAGTTGTAGACTCCTTAATAGTAATCTAATTCTCCAACCATTCACCATTTTCTTGATTCTAGCAACATGGTTCACATTTATTTTTGCTAACTACTACATGAAAAATACTCAGTGTTTGCATCACCCTTTTGCAACCATTTAATGATTCCCTTTTGCATCCAGAATTCTTTTTTAGTTGCAAGACATCTTGTATGTTTTGGCCCTGCTTCTAACAGCTTGCATTTTACATCCAGATTGCCGCACTGATCAAAGAGCACTTGGAGCCTCTATATGTCCTCCATGACTTCCTGAATGTGTTTTTGACATTTCCAAATTTTTTTTGCATTCCACAATCCTATATTTTTCTGAAGCGCCATTAATTTTCTGTAAAATGCAACCATCCCTCTCCCCTCTTGATCCTGCTCTCATGATCCACGAACCACATGATAAAACTAGGGATGTTTGGTCCATACATTAAGAAACAATTCTATGCAGTATATTGTATCATATATGTTATATCATTGTATGGTTCGTGGTGAAGGTTATAAATTTATAAATTTTTGTTGTGTTACCATGCTTATTACCTTACAAATCTCTGAGTTAACTTGTTGTTTTAGTAGTATAAGATACTTGTGTGATTAATTTATCATATAAATTAACAAGTGCTAATATGGAATTAGTCTTTTGCAAAATAAGTATTCAATTTCTCTTGGAATTGGACTTGCTTATTCTTATCTTAGAAGATAAGTTTCCAGTTGTATTTTGGACTTGAACTTAATAATTCTAACAAGGCTATGATTAGTTAGCTATCAAAATGCCCCAAGCATTGACTCTTGAGAAATATGATACCTTCATAATACAATTAACACAAGAGTTGTGAGAGGAAAAATATTCTAGGAAATTGTTTCCCAGAGAGAGAAAAAAAGAAGGCCTAGACCAAGAATGAGACAAACTATCTCCTTGAGAGAGAAAATCATTCTTCTCTTTCCTCTAACTATCTCCTAGACAGAGAAAATCATTCTTCTCTTTCCTCTCTCTCACACATGGTATTTGTGAAAAAACTAGGGGTCTTGGTCTTCATCCTCTTCTATCTTTTGATCGTTCAATTTCAAATAAGCTAGTATTCAAAAGGCTAAGGATAGAAAGGCCTTAGAGATTTCTAGTGGTCTTGTTCGTGTGGCTACTGTTAGACACTTGACAATCGTAGAGCTTTTAGTGATAGGATTTTCACCTTCAAAGCAATATCTTTGGCCTATGCATAGCAATCGTCCTTGAGAATGTATATGTTATGAACTCCCTTAAATTCTATATAGTTTTATCATTTTTTCATCCTTGTTAAGACAACAAAATTTTAAAATTTCCACTATGTTACTATACTTATTATCTTACATATACTCCTAATAGAATAGAGTAGGGTTTTAATGCCAAGGATGGGATGCATTACCCATACACACTATCTTGGATATGGACATAAAATTATAACTTTTTACAGTTTCTAAACAAATAGGAGTAGTATTTTGTAAGATAATAACACAGGTAACGCAGTGTAAAAATAAAATTTGATTACCTTAACCATGGATCTCTTTGATATATTTATATGATCATAAGGAGGTTTGCACGAAGATTACCTCAAGCACAGAAGATTTCTATACTTCTAAGGCTAAGATCCTTCGATGAAGAGGTAAGATCTACCACAAAAAACCCTCCAAGCGTCGAGTCTCTAATGATATCCATACGAACAGATTCTTTGGGAACCTTCTAGGCTTGCTTGCTTTGATTTTTTAGTGCTAGCTCCCTTGAATTATTTGAGAACACAATAGAAGAAAAAGCGTAACAGTTAGACGGAGGAGAGAGAAAGAGAGAGATGGCCCAAGAGAGAGAAAGTGGCATTTTTCTTTTTCTTAATTTTTCTCTCACTAGTTTTCTTTTGTGTTGCAATAATAATTCAAGAGTCAAAGCATGAACCTATTTATAGAGGAAGTATTCTAGTCTTTTAGGAAATAAAGGTAATTGAAAACCGAGAAGGTTTAGCTAATTTACTTTAAGCTAATCCTTCTCCTTTAGGAATTCTATTCCATAAGGAAAACAATTAGTTACTTTATTTCTTTTAGGAAACTAATTTCCTACAAGATTTAGAATATTTATAAATAAGTACTTTAAGTTAATTTATCTCATAAATTAATTCCATAAGTATCTCATACTTATCTTAATTACATTTTAACTGAAAGATTATATTCTTTATGTGTGTGACCCATTAGGTTCCATTCACGTTGGCAATAAGTACAAATTATAACTCATTAATTAATTAATTAATTAAGAGCTAGATAAATTAAACACTTTAATTTATCATTAATTCATAATTAATTAATTCATACTTATAGATCATGAGTGGCGTCTAGCAATACATCATGATCACCCAAGTGAATAGGAAAGTCATATGGTAGACTATACCCATCCATGACAATAGTTACCGTGTAATTAATATTCTTTCACTACACTATAACCCAATTAATCTAAAAAGCATAGTGCATACTTTTAAACGACTAATTTATATTTTCTTGTTCCAAAAATATAACTCTCCATGATGTACAACTTTGAAACTACTTTCAAGCTATACTATCATTTCTATAGAAGATTTATGAGTTCTTATTTCTAACAAGTGGCCATAAAAGGATACACTCTCCTATTAATGAGTGGTGAATCCTATATTGATTACTCACTATCTTTTCATACTTCAAACTATACCCATCCTCTATTCTATGGGCTAACTCTTTTACGAGCACCGAGGAATAGAGTCAAAGTATAGCAATCCACACTCAAGATACTATGGTAATCTCAAGTCAAAGGATTACTTACACCATTGCCATTAAGAGTTCAACCATTGGCACTATAATTGAAAACTCTGGACAGATCAATTCGATGAAGTTGTTCCCAAACAGACATCCACATACCAGCTTAGGTGTCACGCACACCGTAGTTAATGAGATCAACTATTACTTATCATAAATAGAAGTAAAGTATGTGCTAGTCTATCCGCATTAATGATGTCCAATCTCATTAATAATATGACTAGGGATATTTAAGAATATGACTTTATGTATTAGAGTTTCATAATTATAATCCTTACAAACAAGTAACATGGAAATACAAGTATAGATGATAAAGAAAATTGCCACTTGTATGATATAACATAAATAAGTTTAAATGCAAAATGCCTTAAACCAACTTGGTTTTGAGGTATACACTAACACATTTTCCACCAACCTTTCAAGTCGGTGTATGTGGGGTTACAAATGGCATTCTTTCATAATTTAGAAAGGATGGCTACTTGGGACTGTGATGTAATAATGTTACCGATAAGGGTCTATTTTATATATTCAAAATG
>JAMWEH010001061.1:0-51672 GCA_024721245.1 Mitragyna speciosa | reverse complement strand
AGGCATGGGTGCGCTGTAGCTAGGAAACTTAGTTACGGGATTAAAGCAGAAACTTCCTATTGTGACTCAAGCTGCATCTTTTGCGCGAGATTTTAAAAGACTAGCTGATTTTTAGGAATCAATTATTATCTTTTGTCAATTAGAATCAATTAGCTTTATAGAAAAATAGTATTAGTCAATTAGACTTCTATCTAAAAGGAAACACTTTCTTTTGTGATAGGATTCTAATTAGGATAGAAAAAGTAGGAATTTGTGAGAATAAAGAGAGGAACGACCTCTCAATCTTGGGGAAAGCGTCACTTTGTTTCTTTCTTTTTACTCTACGTTATTTATTTTTCTCTACTTAGTTTCTTCTCATGAGAAGAAACTAAAGCACTTTTTCTGGTCAAGGGAATATTGAAGAACTAGTTCTACATACTGTGAGATCGAATTTATTTTAATTGTTTCTTTCAATTATTGGTATTTGTACATCTTTTGGTTTTAGCGCTTAGGATTATTACGTTAGATTAAATATTACTGGCCAGATATTTAATTCTACCATATAATCCTCTATCATTCAAAATAGTTGAATCCGCAATTGTTTAATTATTTTAATATTGGTGACAATTAGTTTGAGGGATATACAATCTAATTTAAATGAACTCTTGTAGGTGTTTGTTAATTAGAATTGGACTTTTCTAATTGGTATTGCAATTGTGAGATTAAATTTTATGGTTGTACCTAGGTTGTCTCTCAATTAGAGAAGTAATTAACGGTTGTACCTTAATTACCGAAACAGTAAGAAAGAGTTAGCTGTTAGATTGTATCAACAGCTATAACCAATTTATAAGTAATTGTTAGAATTCATCCGTGTATCAATGATCAGTTGAATGAACCAATTCCGATATCATTCCTTTGGCTAGAGCTTTCTCATTCTTGAATTCCTTTAATATTGTTTTATGCAATTTCGTTTATTTTAATTTGCTCGGTGATTTTTAATTATTCAAAAACCCCCTTTTTATATTAGTGACATTGAAATAAATAAATTGACTAATCCCTGAGGAGACGACTCTACTCATTGCTATACTCAAAATCATCTTTTATTGAGTAGGTTTTTAATATTAATTTTTGTGCAATTGACGCTCGTCCAGCAGATGAATATATATATATATAAGTATGAATATATATATATACACACACACACACACACACATTTGCATCTTTTATTAGTGCTTGCTTTTATGTGTAATTTTGTTTGATATTTCTTCCTAAAGAAGAAATGGATGCCAAACATTAGGGATTAAATTATGGTGATGGTGACATATGTCTCATTGATAGTGCTACTACACACTATACTTAAAAAAGAAAAGTACTCTTCCTATTTAGAAATGGGAGTAACAAATGTTAATACAATAAGTGGTATTGCAAAATTAATTGAAGGCTCTAGAAGAGCCACTGTATATATCCTTGAAGGAATGAAATTTGTTATAAATAATGCATCCCTCTTTCCAAGTCCTGAATAAAATTGTTAAGCTTTAAAGATATCCGCAGAAATGGATATCATATTGAGACTATGAATAAGACAGATGGTGAATTTTTGTTAATTACAAATATCACTTCTGGAATGAAATGTGTATTGAAAAAGTTACCTTCTATATCTTCTGGTTTATATTACAAAAATAAATTCAGTTGAGATTCATCACTTAGTAGACTATAAGTCTTTTAATCACAATGATTTTATGGTTTGGCATGATCGCCTTGGACATCTTGGCTTTATATTGATGAGGTGAATAATTTAAAATTCACATGGCCATTCATTAAAAAGACAAAAAGTGTTAAAATCAAATGAATTCTCATGTGTTGTTTGCTCCCAAAGGAAGTTAATTGTAAGATCTTCACCAGTTAAAGTAGAGATTGAATCTTCTACATTTCTAGAACGAATTCATGGTGATATATATATGGGCCTATACATCCACCATGTGGATCATTTAGATATTTTGTGGTGCTAATTGATACATCAAGGAGATGGTCACATGTATGTTTATCTTCTCGCAACCTGGCGTTTGCAAGATTACTTGCTCAAATAATTAAGTTGTAAGCATAACCAATTAAATAATTCGTTTAGACAATGCTGGTGAATATTAATCATATGCTTTTGATGATTATTGCATATCTATTGGAATAACTGTTGAACAACCTGTAACTTATGTTCACACACAAAATGGTCTAGCCAAATCATTTATCAAACGGCTACAATTAATTGCGAGACCATTACTAATGAGGTCTAAACCTCTGTTATTTGCTTGAGGACATGCTATATTACATGCAACAACACTTGTAAGAATAAGACTAAAAAAGTTGTCATACTTATTCTCCCTTACAATTGACTTTTGGTTATGAGCTCAATATTTCTCATTTGAGGATCTTTGATTGTGCTGTTTATGTCCCAATTGCACCACCCCAAAATACTAAATTGGGCCCCACAAAAGAAGATTGAGGATATATGTCGAGTATGAATCACTTTCAATAATTAAATATATTGAGCCATTAACAGGTGATTTATTTACTACAAGATTTGCAGATTGTCATTTTGATGAATCACATTTCCTGACATTAGGGGGAGGCAAAGAACAACTGAAAAAGGAAATCAATTGGAAAATATCATTGGATTTTCTTGGTCAATAACCGAAAAAGTAAATCAATTGGAAAATGTCATTGGATTCTCTTGATCCTCGTTCAAAAGAATGTGAACTTAAGGTTCAAAGAATTATTCATTTGCAGAAAATTGCAAATCAATTGCCGGATGCATTTAGTGACTCCAGAAGAGTTACTAAATCGCATATTCTTCCCAATTAAAATTGATGTCCAAGAAGGACAAATTACAAGTGCTAATGAGCCTAAAGCACGCTTGAAGCATGGAAGGCCTCTCGGTTCTAAAGATAAAAATCCTTCAAAGAAAAGAGGAACTATTAATGAAATTGATGAAATAAAAATAGGTCAATGACCTCAAAATACTACTAGTGAGAAAATTCTTCCTCATTAAGAGGTTGCTCCTAAAGAGTTGGCTACTGAAGAGCTTATTCCTAAAGAAAATGAAATTATTGATAAATTTTGTCACTACGGGAAAAAGCAGGAACCGAAAAGAAATAGTAATTGATAATGCTTTTGCATGTAACGTGGCACTTGATATTATGTAGGAAAACGAGGATCATGAACCTAGATCGGTTAATGAATGTCGACAAAGAAATGCTTGGCTAAAATGGAAAGATGCAATCCAATCTGAATTGGTTCCCTAGCTAAAAGAAAAAATTTTGAACTTGTAGTCCAAGCACCAGAAGGTGTAAAGCCAGTGAGATATAAATGGATATTTGTAAGAAAAAGAAATCAGAAAAATGAAATTATGAGATATAATGCAAGACTTGTAGTCCAAGAGTTTTCATAAAGACTTGGATTTGATTATAATGTGATGTATTCATCTGTAGTGAATGCAACCACATTGAGATATCTTGTGAGTTTAGCAATGCATGAAAAACCAGATATGAGTCTAAGGGACATTGTCACTACATATTTATATGGGAACATTGATAACAATATTTATAGGAGAATCCCTGAAGGATTCAACATGCCAGAAGCATGTAAATCAAATCCCAGAGAAAATTATTCTATTAAATTACAAAGGTTTTTGCATGGGTCTAAGCAATCTCGACGTATGTAGTATAACCATCTAAGTGAATGTTTTATAAAAGAAGGTTATATCAATGACCCAATATGTCCATGTGTCTTCATAAAGGAAAAATGGGTCAAATTTGTCATAATTGCAGTATACGTTGATGATCTTAGTTTGATTGGTACTCTTGAAGAGCTCCAAAAGGCATCTGAATATTTAAAGAAAGAATTTGAGATAAAAAAATTTGGAAAAACTAAATTTTGCTTTGGTTTACAAATTGAGCATCTAGAAGGTTGAATTTTTGTCCACCTAACTATTTATACCTAGAAAGTATTAAAGCAGTTTTACATCAATAAAGTACATCCATTAAGTACTCCCATGGTTATTCAATCACTTAATCCTACTTAAGGAACCTTTTAGATCACGAGAGGAAGATAAAGAGATACTTGGTCTTGAAGCACCATATCTCAGTTCAATTAGTGAGCTAATGTATTTTGCTAATTGTATAAGATCGGATATATTATTTGCTATGAATTTAATGGCAAGATTTAGCTCCCCTCCTACTAGACGAAATTGGAATGGTATAAAACATATTTTTCACCATCTCAAAGGAACAATTAATTTTGGCTTATATTATTCATACAATTTACAACATGAATTGATTGGTTATGCTGATGCTAGGTATTGATCGAACCAACATAAAGCAATGTCTCAAACTAGTTATCTATTTACAAGTGGTGGTATAGCCATTTTATGGTGGTCAACGAAACAATCAATAACTGCTATTTCGTCAAATTATGCTGAAATCATAGCAATTTATGAGCCCAATCGAGACTATGTTTGGCTAAAGTCAATGGCCCACAATATCCGAAAGAATTGTGGGTTATTCTTTGAAGAGGAAAATCCTCCAACAATATTATATGAAGATAATCCAGCTTGTATAGCTCAATTGAAAGGATGATATATCAAAGGAGATAGGATGAAACATACTTCACCAAAGTTTCTCTTTACTTACGATCTACAAAAAAATGGTGAAATTGATGTGTAACAAATCTGCTCAAGCAATAATTTGGCAGATTTATTTGTAAGGCATTGCCAACTGTAACATTCGGGAAACTGTTAAAAAGCATTGGAATACGTCGACTAAAAGATCTCAAATGATATTTGAATCAGGGGGAGAAATTAATACACAAGAATAGTGTACTCTTTTTCCTTTACTAAAGTTTTTGTCCTATTGGGTTTTTTCCTAATAAGGTTTTCACGAGGCATATTCTTTGCGTAATGGACGTCTAAGGGGGAGTGTTATGAAACATCAATAAGATATGGATGTCCATTTATTTAGTTATCCATGAAGATTGGTACATTAACCCCATCAAGATTCATGTAGTGAAATTATTATTTTATGGAAGAACTCAATTCGTTCATGGAAGATCTCAATTCATCTTGGAACAACTAAATCCATGTATCTTGAAATTGCAAATCCATAAATGATCATTCATGTACTATTCATCTTGATTCACCTAAAAATAAGGGTCATCCCCTGCCTCATTTGTGACCTTGGAAGAGCTTGGAAGAATCTTGAGAACTTGAAGGATTAGTGGATGAAAGAATAAAAATCCTCTCTACTTCTTGTCTACTTTTATTAATTCTACTTCCTACATTTTATTGCTCTATTATTTGATATACAAACCATTCCTAACCAAACATATATTAGTATTAGTTTTACAACAAATTTGATATACAAACCATTACTAACCAAACATGTATTAGTATTAGTTTTACAATAAATGGATAGTTCTAATTTCCCTGGTGCTTTATAAAATTTTCTATTTTCTTTTATATGTTTGTTTCAGCACAAATTAAAGGAAATAGTCAATTTAACATATTTTTATTTTTTATCTTCCAAAAGCATTTAAAGGAACTATAAGGTCCTTTCAACTATTTACCCAATATATATATATATATATATATATATATATCAGTATCATGCAATTCTATGCTAATAAGGAATACAGAGGACATAGAAATTTTAAAAGTAAATAGAAACAAACCAGCTAGAATATATGAATGCTGTGCATTTGAAAAACAACTTACACAATTGAACAAGAGCCATGGTACAAATGATCAGCAATTAAAGTTGAGACTAGCTCAAGAAAAAGTACTCTGGATGGATTGAATTGAATGTAGTTTTTAATGTTATGGAACCGTGAAATTGGTTATCATGATGATTGTCATGCATTAAAATTCACTATAAATCGATAATATCCAATATCAAAAATTGAAAAAAAAAAGATTAGAAATCAAAGTATTTCTATTTCTGGGAAAACAAAATATCAAATGGCAAGTATGATTATCAAACTGGACGTACACCACGGAAATCTAAGTTATGCTTGAGTCTAATAAGCATGATTATCAATTGCTTGCTGCATCCCAATTTCTGGGCATACAAAAGCAATATTGCCATTTCGCAAGACATCTCTGTTCAAAGGCTATGATTATTGGCATTCATCATAATTCTGTTTTTGCTTTTTGTTTCTGGATGTTGGGCAACTTAGTGTAGGGCAAATTCTGTTTTGAATGTTGGGCAACTTGACATAGGGCCTTTCAAATTGGCCCAACTGCTAAGAATTGTTCATTAGCCTGCTTGGAAAACTATGGATGTCGTTTTCATGCACAATATGTTTTGGGGTGCAAAATTAAGATGTGAGATTGATATTGTCCGAAATACAAATGACACCCTAGATTTTTTTTTTTTGGATAACTCTTATTTTTTCTGTCTTTTATGTATCTATTTTCTTTAGTCATTCATTGGAGCAAGTAAGACCTGGAGTAGTATGTTTTTGAATTATTAAAAAAGATTGAGTTGATACCAATCTTTTGATACCAAAATTGCAATTTTCTCTATTAAAAAAGATTGAGTTGATAACAATTTTGTTGGGGCAAATTCACACAAAAGTATTGTGCGAGTGCAAGATGTGCATAATTTTTGCATATATGACAATTACGCTCCAAAAGTTGCATTTGATTCTCCATTTTTACCTTTTCGTCAATGGACAACATGAAATGCTAGACTTTAAATGTTTTAGCCTATCTTTTGAAGAAACTTTGTGCAAAATTGAGATGATGTGCGATTGACATTGCCCAAAATCACGGCAAACTATTTTTTTTAATAACTCCTATTTTTCTATCTTCTAATCTTCTATCTATTTACTTTAATTAGTCATTCATTAGAGCAATTATTATCTGGAGTTATATTTGCCCATAATAGAAGAAGATCGAATTGATAACAACGTTATTGGGACTAAATTACACCAAAGTTGCTATGCAAATGGATGGTGTATAATTTATTGGCATACGACAAATACGCTCCAAAAGTAGCTTTTGGCATTCCACTTTTGTATTTCTTTTAGGAATAATTACACTTTGTCCCGGTACATATAATGGGTAACAGCACTTTACCCCCTCAATCCTAAAAATATACATTTGTCCATTGCTATACTACTACTTAATAGAGAAGGAACAATGTCATCTTTTTATACCCCGAAGAAAAAATATACACTTGAACCTCATTTTCACCTTTTGTTTTGTTAGTTTATAATTTCATTTTTAAAATATATAACTTAGGTTGAAAATTGGAATTTTATATAGTAAAATTAAATATATTTCCTTCTAAATTAAAAAAATCTCTTGCGGTTCTGTAGAAATAAAAAAAAACCATTTTGTTTCACAAAATTTTATTTTTTGAAATTATTTGATAATTTAAATTTTTCGAGATGGACATAGCTCTTCAATTATTAATTTTCATAGTATATTATAATTTACCTTTAAAAGACCACATTTAATATAGATTATTTTTGAATTTACAATATTAAATTACTACATACTAGTTAGAAAGGGACACATTTGAATTATTTTTTTCAAAATTTAAATTTGAAAAAATAACATGGCAAGTTAAATAAAATTATTTATATATACATGTTAATATATTTTTAAGTATTAACCAGAACTAAAAAAGCTTATCCTTACAATGCAATGTGTGTGTGTGTGTGTGCACAAGCTACACACACACACACATATATCACACACACACACATATATACATATATATATATATATTATTTATTTATTTATTTATCTGATTAGACACTTGCCCCTTTCTTTGTTATAATATTGTTCATTTAGATCTATAAACTTCTAACTTTGTTCTTGAATTTATGTTTATGCCTGTTAATTGCCAACGATGGGCCCTAGCAGTAAGACCCTGAGTGGCTATAAGACCTGTAGCACCAGTTGAGGGGGTTGGAGAAATCCAGCCTGGTATAACCATAAAGGATTAGATATAAGTTAAAATCTTATAGATCTAAGTTAACTTTATTATAATTTGTTAAAAAATATAGTTTTTATCCCATGAATCCCAAAGGTATCTGTACCTACGGGAAAGGGGTATTACAACTTAATTGTTTTCCGCTTTATTATCTTTGTTGATTTACTTACTCACTTGTTCTTACATTTTCTTTCTTACTTTGTTTTAATCATGTCTTCTTTATTTAGAAATTTTTCTAAATCATCTGCATTATCATCTTCATCTTCTTCAAACATCATTAAAGAAGAAATCAATCTAGAAAACATTAAACAACAATTGATAATTGGAAGATTTCAACTTATTCTAATCATGACATTTATGAATCAAAGTGGTCTTTAAAGACTGATTACACAATGAAGACTATGGAGCAGACCATAACCTTAAACTCTGACCATGAGGAGATCAAATTACTATCTCGAAAAACCATCGAAAAACACAAGTAGAAGTACAACTATCTGCATCTTGGACTAGTAAAAATTGCTGCAAAACCCCTATCAAGGGAATGACTCGATGCATCTCTTCTATTATGTTTAAGAGATTGTAGGTTCTTAAACTTCAATGACTCTTTGTTAGGAATGGTAGAAACAAGCTTGTGCAAAGGACCAATTTATTTTGGCAATTTTTCAAACTTTACAGTTTCTTTGCAGGACCGAAACATGTTGGATACTCTAACACTAAACATAAAAACTGCAAATTACAAAACAAAATTTGGTTCTCTTCCTATTGCTATTCATTTACAGGATTCAGTACAAGGCAATAAATTTGGCTTTCAACACTAGAGTAAAGATGATAAGCAAAAAGGGAGGAACTACTCTCTTTCAAATAGATCTTACAAGATCTAACATTTCAGTTCCTAGATCAATCACACGGAGTTAGGTTACTCTACCAGAAAATTGGATGCTATCAGAGATAGTTCCTGTCATTCCAGCACAAAAACACAACTGTCTCAAGCATTACCCAATATCCCACAGGATCTGTTCAGATTCAATTTGATAAATCTTGTAGCCAAAGATTTTCGACATCTTCTACAATCAATATGGATTTGTCAAGAAAGAGTTTTACTCAAGACTAAGGAGAAAAGGGCAAGGTGGTTTAGCCAACCATAAACATTAAATAAATAACAGAATATTAAACAGAAAGGAAAAGTCCATATTCCTTGTTATAATATTGTTCAATCAACCCAAACATTAAATGTTGTTGATTCAAATCTCTGTGAAGTTACTGTTTAACAAAAGGAATAAGGATTTTTCCTCCGAATCTAGTCAGGTAGCATTCTTTCTTCAGTCTGTCGATAGAGAACAATCTGGTTGATGAATGAAGTTTCAAGAATAATTGGATTAGTTTGATCCTTCGAAAGCAAAAAAGAATCATATATTGTTGCTGATTGAAATCTGATAGCAACATCAGTGAGTTTATAATTGGTTTGCAATTTTGATCCATTTGTTGATCGCAGTCCTTCGTTGGTTTTCTGAAAATATTTGGTAAGAACTAATCCTTCTTGAATACAGCTCAGATAAGCTCCTGTGTCAATTAAGGTTGGAACATCAAGAACAAAATCGTCTTGGATGACGAGTTGGATTTGAACCTCTCACTTTCTGGTAGAAATGCAGGAAATCTTATTTATGAAATCTCCTGGTCGTTGACTAGCACTAGTCCTCATTTTGCTGACGATTATCCCTATCAGTAATGAGATCTTGGATTACAAGTCTATCAAGTTCTTGCCTGGTTTTGATGAGTCTAATTTCATCTTTGAGCAAAAAGGCAATTTCAGATTGGAGATCTTAAGTTGTAATAACTATTTTAAGGTATGTTTAGAAATTGATTCAGGATGTCCTGTGAGATTATAGGTATTGACTATTTTGAGATCTTTGTAAAAAGGATTTGTTTGAGTTGTTGAGGTTGAAGCTGAATGAGTGCTCAAAGTGTCTTTGAACCTTGTCAAAGCAAAGTTTTCATTTTTTAGGTTCATTAATGCTTTCGATAAGATCAAGCATTAAATCCTGTTCTTTGGTCTAGACATTGATTTCAGGATTGTTGTCATCCTTCGTTTCACTAGATTGTGAAGAAAAGTCATCTTCCTACAACTAATTGATGTCATCACCTGATGAATTTATTTTTTCATTTGTTTATCCTGAAATATTAGAATCACTTGAATTAGCAAGAAAATTTGATATTTGTTGTTGTAGTTGGTCTTCAAGTTGAAAGGAATGGATTTTCTTTTTGAGTTTGTAGTATTTGGCTATGTGGCTTGATTTGTTACACTTATGGCAGATAATATCTGTCAAAGTAAGGGGTTTTTTATTTGGTTTAGGATTTTGAAAGGTAAATTGTGACTGTTTTCTTGGTCTGAAAGGAAGTTTTCTCCTAGATTGATATCTAAGGTTGGTAATAGGTGAATTTTTTCTGTTTGTGAGGAATCTGTTGTGCTCTGTCCTTAGCCAATTATTGCATCATTTTATCTTGTTTGCAGATTCTTAATGCAACTTATTGAATCTGGCTTGTGAGTTGTTCATAAGTGAGTTGTTCATATGGTACTACTCTATTGTATTGAGTCCTGAGTTCTTCTCTAACAAGGTCTCTAAGTGATTTTGGAAGTCTATCAAGATACTCTTCCTTCCAATATGTTTGATTACCATCAGGCCTAGCGTAGATTCTGATGAGAAATGTGTCTTTCTACCATAAAAAATTAGACAAATTCCTACATTTGAGATTGTTAAGTAATTCAGATGATCTTTCTCTGAAAATTTCTGATCATCGATAAAAGTTTTAACAATAGAAAAGATTAAAGTTGAAACTGAATCCGGAATTGTTTCTCCATTTCTGAGAATTGGTTGTCCATGTATATCCATTTTAATGGATTCGAAAATGTTGTGCTTATCATCGGCGGATAAATGTTCATTCCACCATCTTTTGAGCTGACCTCGTAAATCCTGTGACAAGAATACTGGACAGTATACTGTTGCTACCAGGGTCATTTGCTGGAGAATTCTCATTAATGTTGTATTCAGACATACCATCTATACTCCATTTCATAGATGTTTTTTGTATTGTAACTGTTTTGTAAGATATTGAGTTTTTCTTCGAGAACAACATCTGGATGAGTTGCTCTAGAATAATAAAGTTTTTGAAAATTTTTCCAAATTTGGGAAGTAAGGTTGAAGAGTAAATTTAGATAGATTGATTTTCAAAACTATCTCGTTCGGTTTCAGTGTCTGTTTTTTGTTCTGAAATACAAGTGGATTGATGAACTGAAGCTGAAGCTAGCTCGTTTGATCTTTGTTTAGTAGTAGGGGTAACAAAGGATTCTTCAATTTTTTGAAAGTCTCTGTTCTAATTCAGTGGGTTTTTGTCATAATAACTGGCTATATTTTTCTGGGATTTCATATGGTTTAAAAAGAGAAACTAATAGAAAAGAGATTGAAGCTGTAATACTGGCGATTTGGTAACAAGGTACTGACCTATGGTTTGAAGATATTTGTTTGTGTAATTACTTTATTAATAGATTCCTTGTATGTCTTGTGCATCCACTGGATTTTCGGGTTTGACTTTTTTGAGTTTGAAAGGAGTGGTTGATAATTTCACAGCTTTGTAATTGATTGTGACTGGTTGAGAAGGTGAAAATTCTGTGTAGACTTCTCCATTTGTAGTTTGCTATTTTTGTGTGACACAGATAGAAGGGTAATCTATTTGTTCTATCTGTGAATACAATTCAAATCATTCGAAAAACTGAATGTGTTTTTACTATTGATTCATGAACTCATAATATCTGTCTTGAATCTGTTGTCTGGCATCTCCTTGGAATTGAGTGGGAAACCTATTGTCGTTTGACAGAATTATGTTCTGCATAAAATTCTTTGCGAAGGAAGTCCTTGTTAATTTGGAATGGAGAATCTATTGATAAAACTCTTAATTCTCCTAGAATTTGTCCAGTATTATCTGGAGTATCAGTCATCATTGAATATATTGGGGATCTAGGTAGATCATCATGCTCCTGATGTTCTGAGGTAGAATTGTGTTCAAATTTTTGTGATTGAGACCAGGTGTCCAATCAGATGGTCTAAGGATTTTAAGAATTTGTGTGCATGAATGTGTGATCACTGGAGCTTTCTCATGTGGGTATGGTTTGATTTGTACTGATTTGGTATCTACCAAGATCATTGGGTAAAAAAGTTAGTTTTTTATTGCTGTTTGGGGAATGAAGTTAAAATTTAGAGGAAGGACCTGCTTAGCAACATTCAGCGGGTTATTTTGCCAAAATTCTGATTCAGTTTGCAGGATTGTATAGAAGAATTGGTTTTTCACATACTGTGATTTAGGTTTGGATGATGATGATGAGGCTATTTGGATTATTTATTTAGAAGATGATGTTTGCTAGAGAGAATAGTATTCTTGGCTTCTGTATGCCGAGTGTTCTAAATCTCGACATCCATAGGCTTGAAAAAATCTTTCCATGGGTGTAAGTTGTTCGTTTTTGCTATCTTCTTCATCAACAACATCTGCCCATGATTTTGGAGTTTGGAGTGTTAAAGGAAGGTTTGGTTGCATAGCCATAAGTTGTTAGATTTGTTCAGGAGTCATAGCCAAAGATTGACTAGTTAAGGATTGTAATTGGGTGTTTGGTTGTTTTGTAGAAGATAAGGTTGATTTGGGAGAGTTTGAAGCTTTTTCAGTTTGAACAGGTTGTTTATCTAGGCTTTGTGTTGGAGGTGTTTCCTCTTTTCTCTTCCAAGGCATGTTCACCTACCCTGCAAAAATTTATAGGTTAGATAATTAGGAAAGGAGTTGGAAGTTCCCTTGATATATTCAATATCAAAGTCGAAAACAGATAAAATTGCTTACCATCTTGAATAAAATTTGTTTAGAGGCAAGGTTTTTAACATCTTTTGTAAAACATCTTTTGCAGACTTACAATCAATCCGTAACAAAAATTTTTGATTTAGTAAATCTGATTGAAACTTTGAAATGCAAAGAACAATTGTCAAAATTTACTTTTTGATAGTGGAATAATTTTGCTAAGAATTATTCCAATGTTTTGATGCAAATGCAATGATATTTTCTTTGTAATTTTGTTTTTGTTTTAGTACACCACCGTAACCAATGTCAGAGGCATCAATTTCAACAATTTTTGGTGCATTTGGGTGAGGAAGAGTAAGATTAGACAAATTTTTTGTGTGAAGTTTAAGAGTTCGAACAATCGAAGTATGTTGATCAGTCCAAGATTGAGGTATCTTTTTAAGACGGTTATATACATATATATATATATATATAGATATGTTGACACACACACACACGCTATATATATATGTATATATATGTATATATATGCATATGTATATATACACATATACACACACACATACATATATATGCATACATATATATGCATATACATATATATATATATACACACACACATGCTCATATACATATATATATGCATATGCATATACATATACATATGTGTGTGTATGTGTATGTATATGTATACATATATACATGCGCGCGCGCACATATATATCTATACATACATATATACACACACACACATATACATATAGACATATATATATATATATATGCATATATGTGTGTGTGTCTGTGTACATGTATATATGTCTCTGTGTGTGTGTATGTGTGCAGAAAGAAAGAGAACACACACACATATATATATAAACACACACACACGCACTTGTATATAATGTAATATATACAAGTATATATGCATGTACATACATTCACACACACATTATTTTTTTATCTTTTACTATCATTATTAATTGCATTTAATATATATATATTTTCTGCCTTACTATTTCAAAATACGCTAGATTCTGGGTAATTAGATTTTGTCCCAGTGTCAAACAACTATGTATGCATGCTACTACGTGTGTGTATGTGTTATGTTTTTATCTTTTGTTATCATTATTAATTACATTTAAAATGTATATATCTTCTATATTCAAGTATGACTATTTCCAAAACATATGAGATTTATGGTAATTAGATTTTATCATAATATCAAGGAACTATGTATCAAAAAATTATAATTTATATGCACAATAATGTTATAATACCAATTTTTCTGATGGAGTTAGCTGTACAAATGCTTGACTAGTCTTTACAAGGGGGAAACTATAATTAATCCTTTCTTTTAACCGACAATATAAAATGTTAGAAGTTAAATGCGGAGTGCATTTATGAGCATCCAATTTACACTGGTAAAATCACTAAGCACGAAAATATAAATTAAATGTTCTACAAGGTGATAAATTGCCCTAAATTAGAGGTTTAGTAAAATTAATCCTAAATGACAAGTAAGTCGTAATATAGTGCCCTTTGATGGAAAATCTACACAATTTGTACTTTGAAACTAGCTGCAAAGTACAGAACTAATAGACTCAAGTTTTACATATAATACGTTTGATAATTAATATACCTGAGTAGGTAGGAAGGAAGGAGTGGTAATGGAAACTGTGAGAATCAAATCCTATATTGAAGACTAGCAAAATCCTTAGCTTAAGGATATATATATTTTTGGGCATTCTTAAATGGCCAGATAAAATAACCACAATTCACCCCGTATTAAAATAATGAATAATGTTTTTTTAGGCAAAATAATTATGAATAATGAACAATGAATAATGTTACTAAGTCATGCAAAATTCATCTATAAAATTTCAATATAATCTGGCCAAAGTAATTATTTTCCACCTACAAAATAATCTACTCTGGTACAAAACCAGAATCTTGAATTTGGAGCAGTAACATTGACAAACATTTATAGTAAAAATAATGCCAAATTTTATTTTAGTTGTAAAATTTAAACAAGTAAAATAAGATATCATGTATAACGATAAAAATACATTACTCAGCGACTTCTAATTTTTTCCTCACGAGTAGCGATACTATTTAGTTATATATTTCTGATCCTTCTACTGCTCAATATATGTGAGCGTAAGTTACAAGTCTAATCTTTGCATGAGTTGTTTCTTTTATGAAGCAATAATAAACTATCAATTTATATATATACTCTTCCTCTGATCAAGAAAAATTGAATGTTAAGAAATAGTGATTAAAAGAATGAAAATTTATCCTTATTTCTTTTGTTTCTTATCATTAAAATCAACATACTTCTTACTTTATTCAAATTACTTGATTTTATCTTATATTATTCAGTACTTAGGTACATAAGTATTTAGGCTATTAGAGGATTTGTACAAAGCAAAGAGAAGAATAGAAAATTATAAGAAAAGTTTGAAGGGTAAAAAAAAATATTAAATAAAAAATTACTATTAAAATTTAGGAGACAAAATATAATTTTTAAATTTTTGGGAAAATACGTCCATTAACCTACTTGCAAGTTTGGTTAAAAGGCTGGAAGGAATTTTTCACTAAAAGTTACTAAAACAGGATTCTATCACTGGACCGCGATTTCATTGAAACAATGGACTCTATGACACTGAAGGCCATATCAGAAATTTCCATCGAAACACTGGCAACCTTAGAAGCAGTTTTGATGGAGAATTATTGCCACCTAGTATAGTTTTCAATGAAGATGCAAAAGGTGTTATTACTTATATTAAAGAGAAGCATGAGAATCTCTCTAGCATTGGTGTGTTGACAAGATGATATTCAAAGAAATCTTAGGGTTTTCTTAAACTTGGAATTCAAATGTACATAGAACTTCTATTCAAGTTGCTCATATTTTGGCTAAACATGCCAAATATATCACTCTCACCGGCAAATTCCCAAGTGACAAACAGCAGGACTCGTTCAAAATAATGCAAACATAAAGAATCCAGAGATTCCGCCATCAAAACCGACCTCACAACAACTCCTGTTGAATTATTAAAGTACTATTTTTTTCTAGTATATTCCGGAGTTCAATTAAAGCAAATAAAGAGACCATTTTGCACCTCTAATCGATTTTTAATTTCATGAATTTAATTTCACTGGGGAAGTAACTTACGTTAAAAAATAAAGAGTCATTACTGTTAATCTATCAACATGAAATTTTACAGAATTTTATTTTGAAAAAAAAAATGAAATTTGTATGGTGAACATACCTTTTATCTCGGTGATTTATTTGAGTTTCCAGGGAGTCAGTTTGACCTCCCGCATGATTCTGCTCCTCAAAAGATTGACTGTTCAAGATTCATATTATGGAGAAAAACAAAAAATTTTAGTTGATAAATAAGGTTGAATGTAGAGCTGGTTTGCTTTCTTTCTTTCTCTATTCAAATACATTCAAATGACTAACGTTTATTTCATGTTTGATTACCAATAAGTAAAATAGCTTAGGGTTCAAACTCTAGCATTGCTAGTTCGAGGAGGGGGAACCACACTTCAAAATTAGGCATAAAATTTGGGAGCCACACCAAATTGTATATGGCAAAAATATCTTGCAATGAATATTGCAATGTACATTGATCAAAAAAATTTTATTTTTCAATATCATGGGGTTAGTGAAGGTATTTTGGGCAGAAAATATGTCTAACCTTCATTTTCTCTATGATTACCTTCCAATTTTTATATGATGAAAATTAAAGAAATAAAAAAATATTACATAAAAGGATGGGGTAAAAATAATCAAAAATGCAAAACACATAAATCAATCCATTCCTAACCAAAAAATGAGAATAACCGAATCAAATTCTAAAAGTGATTAGATTAATTGAACTCATTTGCAAAAGCGATTCCAATACTGAGTATCAATTTTAAAAAATCACGGTTGACCGAACCGGTCCATATATATATCTCAAAGGTTAATATCTATGAATATTATAGAAGAACTGAGGAATATTAAGTCATTTTATTTTCAAGTTTAAAATAACTCAAAAACCTAAATATCGCGTCTGATTTATGCTCTCGTTATCATATATTTTCTTGACTACTAACTACAAAACTACTTTTATATAAGTTAAATGTGGAATATGAAAAACAACACAAGTATTTTTCTCACTTGTGAAAATTTTTTTGTTTGTGCACACTCGCCTAAGTTCCGTTAGTTTGGTTGACGTCATCAACGATTGGACTTAAATGAAATATTTTGGACAGTTAAGGGTGCAATTTGTCCGAAATTGAAGTTTACGGTGCAAACTAAGAATATAGTATAAGTTTGGAGGTGCAATGTGGATTTAGGCCTACCAAATTTAGTAGCTAGAGGGAGTACAAATTTTCTAGATTGTTGGATGAAATGATTGTAACAAATAAAAGTCGAAGATGTTTTCAAAGCCAAAAAAATCTGAAGGTTGAAATTTGGGAAAAAATTGATATCAATAAAAATAATTTATAATAAACTGTTTCCGGGATGAAAAGGGGTGATTTATGTGCAAAGAAATATTATACTTTCCTTACCACATTCGGGAATAGTAAGGGGCCAATAATAAGAGTCATGTAGCTTTCGCAAACATCACTCAACTGCTGAGCTAAGCCCACAAGCCCCTCTCAATAATGGATTTGGAGCCTTATAATTTCTATTTGTTACAAGTTGATAGTCATGATTTAATGGAACAAGATAGACCGCTGAGATGTTACCATGTGAACAAAATTTAAACTGAAAAAATGCCAAAACTGAGATGTATTTGGAGAAAAAATTGGTTACACCAAAATACTGAAGAATTACATCAGAAATTTGATGACTTTAATCAAAATGCTGAGCAAGTACACGGCCCTCAACTTATAGAAAATGGCACAAGGCCAAATTGTGAGACCCTGTCCCTCAATAATAAGACTCATTTCTCCAAATTTCGCTCAACTAGAATGAGCTCAGTGTGAGCAAGAGTGACCCCTCTAGTGTATTTATTCGTATTGCTTCACCAACATAAAGAAGCACATAGTAGATTCAAATTCCAAGTTAAAGAACTTGGGACTGGAAGTAGAATATCGAGTTTGCCACCAAACCACTATAAATTTGTTTATGTCTCTTTCCTTTATCTTTTTACTTTTTTTCTTTATGTTGATCAATTGTGATATCTACCTGCTATTTCTATATCATCATTTAATTGCAAGTTGTTTTCCTTACCTGGGGTTATTTTGAGTGAAAATTTGGCACATTTGAACTTGATTTTATACAACCCAATTCACTCTCCCTCTTAGGTTGCTTTTGGGACTTACAATTGGTATCAAAGTCAAGAACGCCATTACTAATAGCTTAACAAGCTAAGAGCAGATCAAAACAATAATGCTTTATTTTTAGAGGGACAATTCATTACTAGACCATCTATATTCAATGCAGCTAATTATGAGAATGGAAATATCTTTGCAATCTATTGATATTGAATAATGATACATAGTAAATGAGGGTCTATATGAAGCCATTATTATTGATGAGGTAACCAGTACGCACAGACAAAAGACTCGACAAGAACTCAATACCGTAGATAGAACCAATCTTACTTTGAATGCTAAAGCTACGAATATGCTATATAATGCCTTGGTTGTAAATAAATCAACTGGAGTTAAGGTTATAGAATGACTCAAAAATTTGGGATAAGTTGAGAGAAATACATCAAGGTAGATAGTGTTAGGAACAAAAGAATTCATTACTTGTTACAAAGTATGAATCTTTTAAGATGGAGTTTTATGAGAACATTGATAAAATATATTGTTGGTTTAATAATATTATTAAAGATCTTGAAATGCTTGATAAAGAATATACCTTGTTGAGAAAAATAAAAAAATATATTGAATGCTTTGTTTAAATAGTAGGAGAGTAAGGTTACGATCATATAAAAGGCTAAAGATTTAAATACTATGTCTATTGAATCTCTTATAAACTCTCTAACTTCTTTTGAATTGAATCTAAAGTCCAAGGTACTAGATGAAGAGGAGGCAAGAGGTTAAAAAAAGTATACCTCTTAAAGTTGCACAAGAAGAAGATTTTTCTCCATTGATGATGATGATGAAGGAAATGGATGAGACTGATTTAACTCTCATCACAAAAGGAATCAAGATGTACTTTATCAACAAGGGAAAGAATAGAAGAGCTGGTACAAGCAATAACAGCAAGAATAAAGGAAAGCAAGAAGGGACAAAGAAGCAAAATGACAAATGCTATGAATATGGGCGACCAGGGTATTACATGAATGAATACCCTTTGAAGAAAAAGAAGAAAGGAAAAGGTGGAAGAAGAAGACCTCTCAACAACTTTCAAATCACCTGGGAAGATTGCAATTTGGAAGGAGCGGTGGAAAAAGAAGTTGAGACGGCTCAAATAGCCTTCACGACTATTGGTGATAATGAGGCAATTTCAAACTGTTCCTCTAGTGATGACTATGATGATGATATGAAACATTTGTTATGAAGTTGCATGATAGTTTGAAAATATATTTGAGTTATTATAAGCAGAGTGACGATTTAGAAGACTTTGTACCTTAGTAGCTTCTTTGTATCTATTTTAGATTCTATATTTGGATAGAATTGTATTTACATCTTGTATAGCCTATATGATATGGAAAGAGCATGCAAAATTTATGTATTTGTTATTGATGTATTTTTGGTTTAATGAACAACTGCTCTTAATTTAATATGTATTATATTTAGTAGCATGGCAGTGTTGCAACTTTGAGTGCAGATTGTGACAAGTATGGCATTGCTCTCCAAGAAGATTTGTGAGCAGTCAAACCTACAGATGTTGAAAATTTTTTCGTATCCAGACCACGTGATGCTACCAGCAATTAAAGAGAGAAATCAGTTGGATAGAAAAAAAAGCCATAATTCTATCAGTGATTAAACAGAGAAATCAGTTGGATGGAAAAAGAGCCATGATGCAACAAAGGTGGAAGAAGAAAAAGCATAAATGCTAACTTATGTGAGAGAAATTCAAAGGCTAAAACATGAGGTGAGGGCTGCCAAGAATTTAGTTGTGGAGAAAATTTTGGAGATGCAGCATTTAGGTCACCAAATATGGCAATTCGAATCAAAGTGAAGAATTGTATGGTTGATTTACAAGATGGATATCATGCCATGTTTAAATTGGATCAGCAAGATGTGCGTGAGATAGCATTTCAGATTCTATTGAGTATGAGGAGGATCATAAGCCAACCGATCTTAAGACAGGTGAAGATTCAGAGATTAGATTTACATGTTCATCTTAGAGTGGCTGATGAAACATATTAAACATTGACTAGGGTTTGTACATTTTCTAATCAATGTAAATATGGAAGATATTTTTAGGTGGACCGTGGATACGTTAAAAAGGAACTTTTGATTTTATACAACTTCCGTGATTATGAGTGAGACATATCGTAAAAGCTACGTTTGTTAGATTTGAAAGTTTCGTACATACACTTTGGCTAGTAGCTTTAAAGGATAGAATTCGTTTTGTCGTTGTTTTAGAAGAGCAAAATCAGTTGCATTGATGATGTTTGCTATTATTCGATACTTCTCGTTTTCGATCAATTTGTGTTCTTTTTTATAAGTTTGATTGTGACGGTGATGCCTTGGAGTATTAAGAATAACAAGAGCAGTTACTATTACTTTTGAATATTCACAGTGTGACATGGAATTACTGACTTGGATTAAAGAAGTATTATAACGATATTGACAACGAAAATTGGAAATACATTTAACAAAAAGTATAACCCATCTTGATTATTGTATGTAAGGGACAACAATTATGACAAAAAGGAGACGAATCAAGTCAGCGAGGAATTGAAGGAAGATACGAGTCAAATGGAGGTTACCTTGATAAAATGAATAACATAATATGACCAATTGGAAAATTTAGCAAGTGAGATCCTCAATGCTGTTAGCTTGCATGATACAAGGATGTTAGAGTCATCATATGCAAAAGTTTTAATGGCGGCACACCCTGCGGGTTGGATTGCACCTGTTAAGGATGTTCAAAATAGTAGAGCCATGCAAGTGGACCCTCTATTACATAAAACTTTGAGAGACAAATGTTCCCACTTTTGATGGAAGTCTAAAACCAAATAAGGTGAAATACTAGTTAAATCAAATTGAAAAAAGTTTCGAGATAATAGAAGTGCCGAAAGAAATTCAACCTCAAATAGTGACCTCGTTCTTGAATGGTAGTATGGAGTAAACTCAGAAGTAGCATGCTCGGATGATAAATCTTCACGGACAAGATTCTGTGAAGTTCTGTTGAATCATTATTTCCCTCTGGAAATCCAACTTTCCAAAATATAACAAATCTAGACTCTCAAACAATGATCGGATATGATTATTATGGAATCCTATTCAAGATTCAATTCCCTAGGGCATTTTGAATTGGCGGATGAAGTCCTCAAGATGACAGTGTTTAGAAAATTATTAAGCAATAAACTCTGCTCGATAGTTCTATTTGTTAGTGTAGTTTGTAATGTAAAGGTTTGGGCATTTGTCCTACATTGAAAGACAATAAGTAAACCAATGCCCTTATAGTTCTTTGTCTTTATCCCTTAATAAATTTAATTCCAACTTTAGTTTGGAGGGAAATTTTGGTGAGAAGACAAATTTTCAATTGGATTAATTCATAAAGAATACAATTGAAAAGAAATAATTTATAATCTTGACAAGGGCACTTGGGCACTTGGGGCTTGGAAATTAATTAGTTAAATTCTGATTAATTAATTATTATTTTTTAAACAGTTAATTAAACTGTCAGTGCCCTTTCATTAAGACACAACCTTTCAGACAAAAGGTTACCTTTATCTTTAAATACCCAAACTGAACAGAACTCTTTTAACTAAGCGATTTGTGTGATTAATCTGACTTTGTTGAATCCTAGAGGTAATTTGCGATAAGGGGCAAATAATACCTTAAGGACAGTGATTTTCACGCCTCAAAGTCATCTATATTTTCGTTTAAATTTCTGTACTTTCATTAACACTATTTGGTTATTTACTTGTGCAACAAGTTATGCATGTTATGTTATGGAACTTATATTATGGGAAGAAATGAGGCGTATAAGTCTAAGAAGAAGCAAGCAATTGGTAAATGTGATCAACATCAAGTTGATCATGAGACTGAGAAACGCGGATGAAAATCCAGAGACTGATTCATCTGTGGGGAAGTAGGTTACAAGATAAATGTTTGTCCTGGTAGGAGCACGAATGTAATTAAGTCGACTAAGTCGAACATGATCAAGAGAAAGAATAAAGCAATGTCGGGGAACACGGAAGAGGGACATCAAGAAACCAGGATACATTATGTTTCGAGAATGAAATCTTTTGCATAGAGGAAAAGTGAAGAAATATGATGTGATTATGATGACACTACAAGAAGAAAGGTACAACTAAGGTGAACAAGGAAGGTACAACCAAGCTGGAACCTGGATGTGAGGAGCAAGCAAAGAAAGCAATTTTTGGCTTTTGCACTTACGTCAGTTGTTGATGAATTGATGCCGTATCCATTTTCTTTGATTTTGGTGAAAATGAGTTCCAATTCATTGACATCCTTATTCTGATTAGTATACAGGTCCAAAAATTCGAGATCAGTTGTGATTGTTTTGAGCATATTAATGCATGTTAAAATTTATATTCTTAAGCGTATACTACTCTTAGTTATAGAGGGTTTACAATTATTATCATAAGTCACTTGATGCATCTTCATCCTTTCGAATATATAATAACAAAAAGTGATAAGCATATCAAGAACCATTATGAAATGAGACAGAATTGGAAATGTGATAGAAGATTAACAAAAGAAAAGGGAAAACAATGAACAAAGTAAATGTGACGCATATTGACCTAGCAACTGTTTATGTTAATTTTGAAGAGGAACTTATATTCATACACCCAAAAGAAAAGGAATGAAAGAAGAGGAACCTGTATCTTGAGAATAGTTTCAAAGTTAAATTTTACTTTCCATAATTACACAGAAGAATGAATTGTTCAACCAGGCAGCTTGCAGGAACCTGTGCCAATTCTTATTCTTCTAGTTATCTCTTTAGTTAAAAATATGCAGCAACACTTGATGATCAAAATTTTTTTATCACTATAAATTGTATGAATTCTTAATCTTTCCAGATGTATCATAAGTTAAAGCTAGGGGTTGGTTTGCAAAGAATCCATAATTTAAATTTATCCAAATCATGATCAGTTTGCTGCTAGGAACCCTTCTTGGGAGTGGCCTAAAACTCGATTCAGGACCATGGCTAAGCGGACACCATTTTGAGCAATTCGTTTCATCACCAGAGGCAATTTTGAATTAAACTGTCTGCAATAAAACAAGCCGAACGTCATCTTTTTAACCATTTCATTTTTTACTTAAAAAGCACCACAAGATGAGATTAGATTATTTCTCATACCAGAAAAAGTCTCTCCAACTTCAACTCCCTTATAACCCCATCTGCAAACAATTGGCTCCATTCATTTGTGTTATGGAAATAGATTACCTCCGATTTCAGTTAGTTCATTTCCATTAGCTTTGCCATATCTTTTTGATTTCTTGTGATTAGCCTTAGCAATATCTTTTTGATTTAGAACAACTGTAGTTTAGCCATACATCTTAGCCTTAGCCACATCTTTTTTGATTTAGGACAGCTGTAGTTCAGCCATACATATTGTTGGCATATTTGTATAAATACGTAACAATTATGTACGGAGATATCAATATATACAAACTCTTGCTTTCACATGGTATCAGAGCCACTCTAATTTTTTTTTTTTTACGTTTACTTCCAATGGCTTCTTCTAATACCAACACCCAACTGGTCCTTCCTAATACCAACTCACAAACACTACTACCAACTTCTTCACATCATGCTTTTCTATCAAATTAACCAATCGAAACTATTTGATCTGGAAAACTCAATTTATTCCTCTTTTGAATTATCAAAAATTAACTGGTTTTATTGATGGTTCCATGCCTATTCCATCCAAGACAATAGCTTCCTCTACCAATCCAAATGAATTGACTCTCAATCCAGAATATGAAACTTGGTTTCATAAGGATCAATTGCTTTTGTCATGGTTATTGTCATCTTTAACTGAAGAAGTATTTCTTTATGTCATAGGGATGACAACATCTTATCAAGTTTGGCAGGCATTAGCACATGCCTTTGGTTCTGTATCTCAGAACAGACAACTTCAGCTTAATATAGAACTTCAAGAATTGAAAAGGAATGATATGAGTGTAACTCAATATCTTCAAAAGGCAAAAGCTCTTGCCGATGAACTCACAACTGTCGGTAGAGCTATTTCTGATGCTGAATTTAATGCAATAATTTATCGCAATATCGGTTCTGAATTTCATCCCATCATTACGGCATTAAACATGAGATCTGAACCAGTTTCTTTCCATGAATTACATGGACAACTTTTGGCTCATGAAATATTACTAAAAAGCATGCAAGAATCCCCTGTGGCTAATGTTGCTGTGAAACAACCCGAACAGCCTCCTCCTTCAAACTTTTCATCATCCAGGCCAAACTTTAATCCAAATAGATTTGCAAATAATGGTGGGGGATGGCGAAACAAAGGGCCTTGTCAAATTGGTGGTTTGAGAAACCATACAGCTGATCGATGTCGACGCAGTTACATACCTCGTCAATTTTCTAATGGTCAAGCTAATATGGCCTGGTCACACTCTTCCTTATCTTCACATCATACCTCGGCTCCAACTGCTCTTGCAATGTCTATTAACTCAACAATGCAACCAGTTCAATCCTACATGCCATGGTATACTGACACAGGTGCTACAAATCATATGACTCCAGATATTGCTAATCTCAGTCTTGAACAGGAGTACACGGGTAATGATCAAATTCGAGTTGGTAATGGCCAAGGTTTGCATATATCTCACTCTGGTACTACTATTTATTCTAATCTTTTGAACAAATTTCTTTTGAAAGATGTCTTATTGGTCCCGAAAATTACAAAGTCCTTACTTTCTGTTCAAAAATTCGCCAAAGATAATTCATGTTATTTTGAATTTTGGCCTTCTTATTTTTTGATTAAGGATCAGGTGACCAAGGCAATCCTATTGTGAGGACCGAGTGAAAATGGACTCTATGTTCTACAGCCAATGATGAAGCAAGCTTTAGTTGGAGAACGTGTTAGTTTTGATGACTGGCATGCCCGTTTTGGCCATCCTCAACATAGAACTGTTTCCAAAATAATAAATCAAAATGATTTATCTTGTTCTAATTTTTCTTCAAGTCTTTGTTCATCTTGTCAATTAGGAAAATTAGCTCGTTTGCCTTTAGCTTCTGTTCAACATAAAAGTATTGAACCCTTTGAAATTGTGCACTCTAATGTTTGGGGCCCAGCTCCTATTTTCTCTCCTTTAGGTCATAAATATTTTATTTTATTTGTCGATGATTTTACTAGATTTACTTGGATTTATTTCTTAAAAAACAAAAGTGATGTTTTCTCTATTTTTATTAATTTTCAAATGTTGGTGGAAAGGCAATTCAATACGAAAATTAAGGCTTTTCATTTTGACTTGGGGTGGAGAGTTTCAAAAACTTAATCCTTATTTTAAGAAAATTGGCATCATACATAGATTAGCCTATCCATATACACATGAACAAAATGGTGTTGCTGAACGCAAAATTCGACATATTGTAGATACAGGTTTAACACTTTTAGCTCATGCCAATGTTCCTCTAAAATATTGGAATTATGCTTTTGAAACTAGTGTATCACAAATTAATTATTTACCCACTCCTGTTCTCAAAAATAAAAGTCCTTTTTCTCTTCTCTACCATAAACCACCAATTTATGATCATTTAAATATTTTTGGTTGTACTATTTTTCCATTACTACGACCATATAACAAACACAAATTTTCTTTTCGTAGTAAACAGTGTGTTTATTTGGGCAATTCAGCAAATCATTGTGGATATTATTGTTTGGACATGAAAAATGGCAAGATTTATGTGGCACGACATGCACGGTTTAATGAACAAATTTTTCCCTTTCATAGTTCCACATTGCCTGTCAGTCTCTCCAACACAAAGTGCTCAGGATTCTAGGCTTCAATTGTCTATTCCAACTCCTCCTCAATTGGGAACTCCAATAGGTTTGTCTTTGGTGCCTTATTCTTCTCCACCAAATTTTCATTCATCTCCAAACTATACAACATCCCCTTCTATCTCACCTACTATTCTACCTACTTCATACTCACCTTCATCCACTGACAGTCAAGGACTCGATTTAGTTGTAGATTTAACTGGTTACAATTCGCCTACAACTTCTAATGTTCATTCTCCTACCCGAACACATCCAATGACACTTCGGCCCTCCACCATGTCTAAAAGACAAGCACACCTTGCTTCCAAAGAATCCAAACAACCAAACTTCCTTGAAACTGAACCTACATCTTTTTCTCAAGCCAAAAAATACAAAGAATGGAATCAAGCAATGATAGATGAGGTACATGCACTCTTGACTAATCAAACTTGGACATTGGTTCCCCGTCCTCTTGGTAAGAATGTCGTTGGTAATAAATGAATTTTTTGAATAAAAAGGAAAACTAATGGCATGATTGATAGGTACAAAGCGAGGTTAGTTGCAAAGGGATTCACACAACAATGTGGCATTGACTATAATGAGACTTTTAGTCCTGTAGTCAAGGCAACAACAATTCGTCTTCTTCTTGCACTAGCTACGTCAAAGAATTGGCCAATAAAGCAACTTGATGTATCTAATGCATTCTTGCATGGCTTTTTGCATGATGAAGTGTTTATGGAGCAACCACCAGGCTTCATTGATAAGGATCACCCCAATCATGTGTGTCTTCTTAAAAGATCTCTTTATGGTCTTAAACAGGCACCACGGGAATGGTTTCAGCGGCTGAGCACATTTTTATCCACCATTGGCTTCCATCCTTCTAAAGCTGATACTTCTTTCTTTATTCACACTAATGGTGCTCACAAAATTTTCATTCTCTGCTATGTTGATGATATTATTATCACAGGATCAAATTTGGCAATTGTGGATCACTTGCATTGCTCAAATTCAACGAGAATTTCCTATTAAAGATTTGGGCTCTCTTCATTATTTTTTGGGCATGGAAGTTGCTCATCTGTCACATGGCTTGCTTCTTACTCAGCGCAAATACATTCAAGATCTTCTACATCGAACAGGCATGGATGGTGCCAAAGGTTGTCTAACTGCCTATGGCAACAGTTCCAAACTTATCAAAGCATGCAGGTGTATTGTTACCTAATGGTGATGAATATAGACGTGTGGTTGGTGCCTTACAATATTTAACCATGACAAGACCTGACATAGCCTTTTCAGTCAACAAGTTATGTCAATACATGCACTCTCCTACAGATGAACATTGGAAAGCCGTGAAGCGTCTCTTACGGTATTTACAATATACATCCAACAAGGGACTTTTCTTTTCTAAAGCTAATGATTTTCAGCTACAGTGCTTTACTGATAGTGATTGGGGTGGATGTCCTGATGATAGACGATCTACCAATGGCTTTGGTATTTATCTTGGCAAGTCATTAGTCTCTTGGATGGCCAAGAAACAACCAACGATTGCAAGAAGTTCAACTGAAAGTGAATATAAAGCCATAGCCAATGCAACAGCTGAAGTATTATGGATTCGATCACTTCTTCATGAAATTGGTTTTCCTCTTACTACAAAGGTCATTTTATGGTGTGACAATGTTGGGGCCATTTATCTCACGGCAAATCCAATGTTCCATGCCCGTACAAAGCACATTGAAATAGACTATCACTTTGTTCGTGAACAAGTCTCAAATGGCACAATGGAAGTTCGGTTTCTCTCTACTACAGATCAAATAGCTGACATTTTTACCAAGCCATTGGGGACAACAAGATTTCAATTTCTCTGTGATAAACTCCGATTGATGTCCTAGCCCAATGGCTTGCCGGGGGGGGGGGGGGGTTACAGAAATAGATTACCTCAGATTTTAGTTAGTTCATTTCCATTAACTTTGCCATATCTTTTGGATTTCTTGTGATTAGCCTTAGCAATATCTTTTTGATTTAGAACAACTGTAGTTTAGCCATACGCCTTAGCCTTAGCCCACATCTTTTTGATTTAGGACAGCTGTAGTTCGGCCATACATATTGTTGGCATATTTGTATGAATACGTAACAATTATGTACGGAGATATCAATATATACAAACTCTTACTTTCACAGTTTGGTTGTATTTTTGAGAAACATGTTTTTAAAAAACTTAATACATGTTTTCCAACTAACTTTTTACCTTACAAATACATTTATTGAAATGAATATTTAAAATTACTACAGTAATATTTTCTAAAAAACATCTCAAAAACTAACCATCTAAACGAAGCCATTAATACGTTCTACTGCATACCTGTGCTTACCAGAAAATGCATCCATGAGAAATTAAAATGTACGTATAGGTTTTGGTACCAGAAGACAGAACAAGAGTGACTTCTTTGACTCTCTGTCTTGGCTTGGCCTAAAAGAGATTAAGAGTGAAAGCTCACTTGTTTACGCAAGTATAGAGATCACTGCAGTCCGTCTAGGATTCAACATCGTCAGACCAGATTCCTTGTTCCATGAAGTAATCTATAAGTTTAATTGGATCCAAAAATGCCAGTATAGCCACAAAAAAAAAAAAAAGTTGTCAAATTCTTTTGAAAATGCATGCGTCCAGTGCAAAAATTCAAATGGCACATCTAACACATAATTTTCAGGTGTATCAATTTAACAACTACTAGCAAATTAAAGTTTGACTATATATCTGAGTTCCTATGCGGGACCTCATCTCCAATTTAGCAAATTTCTACATAGTTTAAAATGGTGCAATGGTTACACTGACTAGTTACTCGCTTATAATAAAGTTGCAATATTTTTCTTTGGTGCTCGTGAATCGGAATCCATATAAAAGAAACAAAATAGCAACAAAAGCCATGGTTGATAAGTACTCCAAGAACACATGTTATATATGTTACAAATAGAGTAAGGTCAACTAGCCAAGAATTAGTACACTTGCGTCTGTGATGTTACTCTCCATATCTTGTTCAAGGAGGTCCATTTCTTTCCCGAAGTAATCTGCAGCAACAGTAAGAATAATTTCTCTGTCCCTGACCTTTATATAGACGATCACGAAAAGCAACAATCATTTATAAGAAGTTCGTAATTTCCTTACAAATAAATTGATTAGCAGAAATAAAAGACAAAACAGGAAGAATATGTAGATCATGATACTCATGTTCTGCAGGTTTAATTTGTGCCTAAACCATCGCAAGTTTATGGTGTTTCCTCCTTCATCACTTGGAAAGCTAACGTGCATCGGCTAAGCCAATAAATATGAAACAAAAGAAGTGGCCAGTAGCATTAATTTTCTTTCCTTTGTAAGTTCCTTCTTTTTGCACAGATCAATAGATAAGTAAGTGCTTGTGCTTACCTACAAAAAGCTACAAAGTTTAAAAAGCAAACTAAGATTCGTTAGTTTATAAATGGCCTATTCATTTTAGCTTCCATAAGATGTGCAACAAGTTTCTCCGTCTCGATCTGTGGGTGAAAAAGAAAGCAAACAATCGCTGAAAAAAAAATTACATAGCAGCACCATGAATTGACATATTCAATTACTTGGGATAGCCATGCAGAATCATCAGATTTTGGGTGAAGGAGTTGCAGGATAATAATTATAATCTAAACATACTACACAGCCACAAGTCACTATTACAATTATAATCTAAACAAACTACACAGCCATAAACAAGAAAATGAAAAATTATAAATGGCCTGAAATAGATGTGAACAGATAGTTTACGTACAAAAGCACCTAAGCTAAAGCTTCAGCAAAAAATCCAATATACATGCCTTTCCCGAATCAAAATCAGGAATCTGCTCGTATTTAGCTACAAATCCAGAAAATTCAATCCAAAAAATGATGACACAATATTTTTTCACAACAACAAAATTAATAACCCTAATGCATCACGACAAATACATCACTCAAATTTCATGATACCAACATTGGAATTTCTCCAAAAAAAAAAAATCACCAAAGACAATTAATAAAAGAAATAATAACCGAATCAAATTATTCGATCACATGAAACTCGAAAAATCGAAATGCATATCTTTAAAAATCGTGATAAAAATGAAAATGAAAATAAAAAGGAAGTCAATCCAGATAAATTGATAGTTCATTTGACCTCATAGACCAAGTCGATGGAAAATCAAAGAATTAAAGAGTCTTTTGAGAGACTCCTTGCTTTATGCAACGGGAGAAAAAAATACAGGGAACAAGGTGGAGAGAGAGAGAGAGAGAGAGAGAGAGAGAGAGAGAGAGAGAGAGAGAGAGAGAGAGAGAGAGAGAGAGAGAGAGAGAGAGAGAATGGGAAGAGGGTCTTAACAAATGATAGTACCAGTATTCATCAAGAAACAGAGGAGGTTTGAGGGGCATGGGGTTGTCCGCCAGTTTTACTAACAAAAAAATTCAATTATAACTATCTTGGCCAAAAGCAAAATAAATTAGAACATAAATGAGGCAACTTCATGCTTATTATGAATAGTGGTAATGTTTTATCTTAAGTTAATTAGAAATCTAAACCAATGCAAGATCACCACAATCTTTATAAATTTTATTGAACATTTTTACAAAAAACATTTAAATTGATTCAAATTTATTTTTGATTGTTTATTCATTCTAATCATTGAGCTTATTCATTCTAATCATTAACCATCTTATTCTAAGTAATTTTTTATTTACTAGTTACGTTTTCGATAAAATGCCCTTCAAAGGTTATTAAGGCAAAATGCAATTCACTGTGTCAAAAGTTACTACATTAAGTCTCCTAAATACAATCATAATTAATGTTTTAGTACTGCATGATCAAAGTTATTAAGACAAAAAACAATTCACTATACCAAACCTCACTATATTTTGACAAAATATGGCTTATTCGTTCTAATCATTGCGGTAATGTTTTACCTCAAAAAAGTAAATTTACAATATAGTATTGAAAATTTATGTTGCTTATTCATTCTAATAATTGAGCTTCTTGTTTTAACCAATTTTGAATGATTGATATTATCAAATTACATGATAAAGATATATCACCATATCACTGGGCTCTTTTGATTTATTTGCCACATTTTTTATAACATACCCTTCAAGGTTATTATAAATAAATTAATTTTAATCTTATATACACTAATAAATTTTGTACTTCTTAGTTAATTTTTGGTAAATTTACTAAATATGTACTAGTTAATACAAAAATTTAGTAAATTCTACTACAACGTTATTGTTCTTTATTAACAACCACTACTTAATATTACACTCATTGTTCTTAATAACCTTTTGGTATTTTTGTTAATGATTCGACAAGCAAATATTTTGTTATAATTGACCTTTAAACAACGAATAAATTTAAGAGATTACTACCCTATTTTTTATTTGCCAGACACTTTTTTGACAAATTACCTGTCAAGGTTATTAGGATAAAATCCAATTCACTATATCAAACTTCACAATATTAAGTCTCACTATATTTTGACAAGACATTGCTTATTCATTCTAATCATTGAGCTTCTTGTTTTAGACAATTTCGATGCTTATTATTGTCAAATTACACGATAAAGACAAATCACTATACCAATTCACTATATCAAGTATACTTAATACAATCCTAGTTTTTTTATAAGTGTAATGAAATTCGCTGATAAAATTGTACAATTTGGTTTAATTTGAGTAAATTTACTACTACATCATTGTTCTTCTTTTTGGGGCATTAAGTATTTCTACTACTACATTGTTCTTAATTTACTACTACATTCATTGGTTTTAATGGTTGTGCATTGAACTACTATATTATAATCAACCTTTTGTTATTGCATGATTAATCTTGTCAAATTACATGGTAAAGAAAAATCAATATTTCAATTGGCTATTTTTAATTTATAAGCCACGTTTAAATTACACGCAACATTTAAATGTAATTCACTATTCCAAATTTCACAATACTAAGTTTGATCCCTTCTACAATCCTAATTATTTCTAAGTCTAACGAACTTCACTAATAAAATTATATTATTTTATTAAATTTAATCAATTTTGGTATTGGAGTTAATGATTGTGCAATCAAGTAGTATATTGTAACTAAATTTATCTTTAAAAAATAAGACATGTTATATTCTTAACTACTAATACAATAGTAATTCTAACTTCAATTATATTAGTAGTCTTGCTAATATTCCTTGCTCTTTATGACATCTTAAGATTGGTGTTAATGATTGTGGCAATCAAGTTGTATCACTTATTAAACAACACCTTTGCTCCAATTAAGACATATTATATTCTTAACTATTAACATAATGCTATTTCTCATTTGAATACATAAAACAAATCTAAATTTTCAATCTTATGAGTCTTAGTGAAAACTTATTACAACAACACAGTGATAGTTTCACATTTTGTGTCTTGCCATTTCATTGTTTAATAAGTATAGTTTCACATTTAGTATCTTGCCATTTCTTTGTTTAATAAGTACTAAACAAATTAATTAAGGTATGGCTTATTCATTCTAATTAATGAAATTCTAATCATTATTAATAATGTAAACATCCGTAATCAACTAGAGTTATTGTCTATAGTATTTAACTAGGAACTTACCAAAATTACTTTCTTTCAATTAAAATAATCATACAAATAATCCATTGTGGTGGGTCCCACTATCTCACAATACAAAAGGCATGCTGCCAACAAGTTCTTCAACCCTTGCCAGCAGGTTATTCCATTGTTTTTCTTTTCCTCCAAAACCACGTTGGAAACTGTGCTGTCCATTTGTCAGTATTTCATTGGCTTCCATGTAATTTCTGTGGGTATAGAAAACCACCTCTTTCTGCATTAGAGTCGTCTCTGACACTGTGTTTTTAAACTCGGACCGGACCGGCCGGTCGAACCGGTCGAACCGGGAACCGGCCAAGTGTCCGGTCCGAGTTAGCATAAAAAACCGGTTTTAAAAAACCCGGTCAAACTCGGTCAAAAACCGGGTTTGACCGGGCAAAACCGGAAACCGGAAACCGCCTAGATTTTTTTTTTTTTTTTTTTTACAAATCCAACCACATTAATGCTCCACACTTCATTAGATATGGGCTATTATACATATTTGTAGTCTTCCATATTCATTGTCTGAAGAAAATAGATTCCAACAATTATTTGTTTTTGAGTTTTGACAATGACATGAGCCCATTGACATACATCCAACAAATGAACATCAATGCTAAATCAATACATGATTTTTATTTGCTTGGCCCAGTTATCTGTCAAAAGGCAACCAACTTTTTTGACCAATTACAAAATATTAGTGGTGCCTCACTTCTATTTCTTTATACTAATTATATTAAAAAGTAAATAATTTAAGTCCATTATATTTATTGCTAATTTTTTCAATTCAATGCTTTTTGAACTATTAATAGCAAGATATTAAAATGGTTATTGAGGGTATTTTGGCTATAATTTTTTAGACTAACAACTAAAATTAAGAAAAAAATTAGTAAGTGTATATATGTGTTATATATATATATATATATATATAATATTTATGACGTCATCCGGTTCGACCCCGAATCGACCCCCGGTCGAACCCATTGACCCCTGACCCCTGAGCTCGGCCGGGTCGATACCCGGTCCGAGTCTGAAAACATAGCTCTGACATACTGCTTGTTATAGTAATCAAGTATGGTAAGCACTGAGAATATGGTATGTAAATTTCTAGGTACAAACACCAAGGATACAGTAATTATTGATAAGGGCTACTTGTACTAAAAATAAGTAATCTTATCTACACTTAATGCTTAATACAGAACACTCAGACGTCAATATTTCAAGTAATGACTCTATGTGACAAAAATAACCTATAAAATATGTTTTATCCTTTTTCTTATCTCTCCTTATCCCTTCACAATTCCTTCGCTCTATCTTTTTTCTCTAAAAACTCCAATATTTTTTTTTAACTGTAGTAGACAATCTGACTCTCGAGAATATTTATTCATCTAAACACTAGCTCTTATATTTTTCTTATTAACTTTTATGAGATAATTTATCAATTTTTTGGTTCCTTCTCTTTTTTAATATTTTTAAATTATTTTGTCATTATTTATAAACTTCAATTATATGTATTTTAGTCAAATGTAATAAAAAAAATAAATTATGAGAAATAAATTGACACCAAGATAAATTCATAAAATTCATGAAATTCAATATTCACTTGCATATTGTTATCAAACTGGCATATTAAATTCAAAGCGATAAAATTCTAAGATCTATGATATTTAACATTCAGCCGCATATTATTATCAAACAGGCATATTAAATTCAATATTCAATATTCTGATTCAGATGTAAACTTTTAAATTTTTGAGTACTTAAAGTTCAGCAACTTAAATTATTCAGAATTCAGATTTTAGTATTCAGATTTCAGTTTTACCAAATCCCTTCTTACACTTCTTGTATTTATATTTTTTTTTATAACAAAACAAGCCTATTTTGGCAATGTAACCAAAAAACACCAACCAAACACCTTAACATATCTTTTTTTTTTTTTTTTGCAAACCCCGTACACGGGAGAGGGATGTCAATCCCAAATTTTATTCATACTAAAAAGTTAACATATTTTTTATTTCTTTTAAATTAGTCATCTCTTTCTTATTAATATATTTGTTTGTAAATTTTTTATGGATAAAGTAAATTCATTTAGATTTGTCAAATAATTGAGTTTGGAGAATAGTATTTGTTGAAGATTTAAAATTTGTTGTATGAATGTAAGTCCTTTTGAAATTTTTATGACTAATTAATTAATTTTTTTAAGATTTATTTTTCTTTTTTCAAAAGCAATTAAGGATATTTTAAGGTGTTTGATGGGTGTTTTTGGGTTACATTATCAAAATGAGCCTGTTTTGTTATAAAAAAATATAAAAACAATGGATGTAAGTGTAATTTTCAAAACCTAGGAAGAGGTAATTGTAATTATAGCAAACTTCAAGGGAGGTATGTGAAATTATCTCTAAACAATTGGAGGCCTTTCTCCTTCCCATATTCTCTCTCTCTCTCTAAATTTTCCAAGGTTTCAAACAATTAAAAATCGAGATTTTGATTAAGCCTTGGGGAGGCAAGAAAATTAACTAAACATGCATTAAAAATTGAGAATATAGAAACTAGCCAGGGAAGTCCCAAAAGACAAAAACATTAACCTGAAACTAGACGGTGCTTTGAGAGGGTGGAGAAATGAATAGAACCTTGGAATCCTTTCAAAACTCGAATAACTTTTCTAGCACAAGCCTTACAATGAATGTCAACCTTGATAACAATCTCTTGGGGCTCTTCCTCCTCCTTTTCTTCTTTCTTGTCTTCTTTTTTCTCTTCTTTCTTCTCCTCCTCCTTGTTTCCTTATTCTTTCTTCTCCTATATACATACATGTTTGACAATGACAAAAATGATGCTTAAAATGATAGGAAGACTTATAAAAAAAGCAAACAGAGTTTTTGTTTCTTTTTTTTTTTGTCAAGAATGAAAGTAAAAAAAACTATTAAAAAAATTACTTCACCCATATCTAACACGCCATGCCTTTCCTAGCTAATTAGTGCAAATTTTTCTACAAGGGATTGTAGATAATTGATTATAGAAGTAATCAAAGTGAAGCCCCTACTCACTGGGCTTCTTTTGGGACTCACTACTCAACTCAATTCACCCTAACCTTAGGACTATGACGGAGTGGGGTAGGGAAAAATGGAAATAGGAGACCATTTATGTAGGGTCGTCTTGGTGGGAAATTGGACTTTATAAGTGTCATTTGGCACAAGTTTATGGCCTAGATCAAAAGGATAAAAAATTGAAAAGACAGGTATTAAACCAAAAAGGTCAAAAATGGGTCTAAAGAAATGATGTCTTTTTGCGTATAAATTGGTTATAATGCATGTTAGAAAGTTACACAAAAATACTAAACAGTTACGTAAAAATGCTAGACAATTACAACCTTACTCAACTTGTGGGAAATAGAGAAGAGGGAAATTGTGAGGCCAAGTTCCCCGGTGTTGATGGTGTTGCTCTCCGAAATCCTAAATCTGACTAGGAATTCTTTAATGCAAGTTAGGATGTTGTCCTTAAGCTGAGTTAGCACCTCTTAATTTTGGTCCTCTTTGTTTCTTCTGTTTAGATTTTAAATATTTGCTTAAAAAAAATACTTTAGATCAATTCTGAATAGTTGCCATGACTCAATATGTGATGTATAGTAATACATAGTGAGATTTAATTATCATAATTCTCAATAAAAATAATAAATTTCAATAAAAATTTATCAATTTTTTTAGTACTTAATCCATTGGCTAACTATGACGGTCAAATCTGGATATTGAGATGGGCTATGAAATTGGATCTGCAATGACAGCCCAACGCTGAATCAATAGGTGCCTTCAAGACAAAATAAATTAGAAACTCAGTATGTTTTGCCCCAATTGGCCTCTGATATTTAAGTCAATAAGAACTCGAATGAAGCCTTAGATATAAATGAATTAAGAGCTTTTAAGCCTTACCAACCTCTCCCGTTCTTGCAAGTGATGAGAGTATTTATAACCAGAAAAAAGTTGAGTCGAAGGGGGTTGAGACCTGCATTATTACACTTGAAGTTTTGACGTTAGTAGCTTATTACATAGGGTGACTATGTCAAACATAGGTTTATTTGCAGTGTGCTCAGGTAGCACTAGTTAAGACTTTTTATGCTCCTATCTAGGGGTATTAAAAAAACCAAAAATTAAAAAATTGAGAAAATCAAACCGATCTAAACCGTAAAAATAGGGTAACTGAACCAATTATTGACATCGATCAGTTACCGATTTCGGGAAGCTACCGCGTCAGGGTTTCAATTCACACTTTTGAAAACCGGTGGGTACTTGACCCGGTCCATATGCAAGGGCATTTTTGTAAATATCCCCATTAGGGTTACATCCCTTTTTTTTTTCTCTCCTTGCCACCCTAGGCCTCCTCTCCTACCTCTCCTTTTTCTTTTTCCATCTCACAGTCTCTCACTTCCTCTTCTTTTCTCCCTCTTCCTTTTTTCTTCTCACGCCTATCTCTTACTTGCTCTCTCTCACTCCCTGTCTCACTCTCTCTCTCTCTCTCTCTCTCTCTCTCTCTTCTCACTCTCTATCACCCCATCTGACACTCTCCCTCTCTCTCTGCGTCTTGTTCTCTCCTTCTCCGTCTCTTACCCTATCCCTGTCTGCCTCTCATTCTCTCTTTTTAGTATGTACAACTACTCTTTACCTCTCACTCTTTCTTCCCCCTCTCACTTCCTTTGCCTTCTCAATTTATTTGTTCTCATGAATTCGTTTATGTTATAGATCTGGCTTTTCTTTATCAAAATTTTCTTGTTTGAATTATTCTGATCATGAGAGATTTTTTACATCTTTTTTGTATGATTTTATGTTGTTAACTTTTTTAATATTATTTTGGGATTAGCATAATTATTTTGTTTATTTCTATTTGCATGTGATTAGGTTTGTAGAGATGCATTTTACAAGTTGGACTTGGGGTTGATTTTGAATTTAGAAAAAAAAATGATGGATGAATTTTGGATCTGTGGTTTCAATTGCAGTTGAAGATATTGTTTGAACATGGAGGATTTTGGCCAAAAATAATATTGATTCCTTGTCTTATAGCTTTTTATTTGTTTTATTATTATTTTCAAAAATCACACATTAGACTCGGCCTATCTGAATCGATTTTGCGAGTAACCAGATGACCAGGTACTCTCTACATATGGACTGGTTCGCAGTTAGGTAATTCACTAAACCGGTAGAATTGATTCAGTTCAATAAATTTGTTTATGGATCGGGTACCCAATCTATAAACACCCCTACTCCTATCATGTCATATTAGGTTATTTCTTGTGTATATTATCTAGAGTCCCCGTCTTAGGCAATCGGTGGCATACTTGCCTAGCTCTACTTGCTAGAGCACTTAAGATAGAGAACGGTCTTAAAAGGGTCTTGTCACCTGCAACGATTAAAAGAATAAGTCGGCTAAGGTCAAGTTAGGGGAGGCCGAGGTCTGAATAGAACATCTCTCAGAGTTGAAGAGAAATAATCGTTGAACCCTCGAGTCTTGGGTTTTGGACGGAGTAGTGACTGATTTCATGTGGTGGGCTTGCACATAGGGCGAGTTCATTATGAGTGAACCCATCTGGGACATAGCATTGTGTTATCTGGCCTTTATATCTAGGCTACTGAGTGGGAGGCATATCTGGAGCCGTTCAAGTTGGCCTTCACACTAACAAACTTTGCTTGACTGGAAAATATTAAAAACAAGATATAGTGGGAGAAGAACAACACAAGCGTTTCCTTCCGTCTTCGTTATTCCTTTTTTTTTTTCAAATTCAACAACAGTACATGTCTCTATACATGCAATTGCGAATAATACTTTGGCAAAGCGATCCTGATACACAAGAGTAGCAGATGTTAGCAGAAGTCTTGAAGTGGCGAATTTTAGCCGCTATACTTTCTAGGGATACAAAGGTGATCCTGAAATCACAGAGAAGTCACCAAAGTTAAAGACAAGGACATAACATTTGACAAAGTAGAAAGTATATTGCAAAAGTGGTCCGCATGCATGATGCCACCCAAGAATTTAAATAATTTCGAAGCTTGATGGTTCTTGTGCAAAATTTTTAATAAAATGGTAGAATACTTCAATAGAACTTGTTAATTTAACGAAACAATGATTTCAAATGTTATATTCTTTTATTTTGTTTTATAGTAGTAATCTGGGAGATGACACAAACGATTGCTGTATTATGAATAATTTTATCTAAGGTACTTCATAACAACATTGGCTTAGCGTACAACAAAGAGGTAGAAAAGGAAATAAGAGAAGCTCATAAATTAGAGTCGTAATCAACTTTTTTTTAAATTAAATTTCGGGTTAGCGCGACCGGACCTTTATGATTTTTTTGGCAGGAATCCAGAGAATAGAATAAAGATTCGTAAGAACTGGGTTTGAAGATGGGCTGATGGCCTTCTCGTATCCAATGCAAATGATCCACCACACAACACAAGTAATTGAAGTTCACGAGAATGGTGGCCGAAAGACAAATGGACAATAAGTCAATTTTGTTTGATGTCTTATCTGTTGAATTATTCACAGAGGGGTGGTTTATTCGCAAACTTATTTAATTAACTTATAGTAATATAAATGAATTAAACCCTGTCTTCAACGGAAAAGTATACAATACACCACGTGCATTGCCACGTGGTGTACTAGAACCAATAATTTATCGTCATGTGGTAATGGTGGGTCATACCTTGTATTATTTGGCGATGTGTGATTGGTTCTAGTACATCACGTAGCACGCCACGTGACGCGCGTGGTGCACGCAATACTCACTCGTCTTCAACCTGCTAAACTGCTAAAAGTTAATTGCCACGAGTACAATAAAATAATTGTATGGACAGAATCATTTTTGTACATAACTCAATTGACATTCGAAAGGACCATCACATAAACCAAAGGGATGGGTATTCTTTTGTTTTTGTAAGGGTGGGTATTCTTTTGTTTTTGTGACGGGGGAAATAAAATGGGCCCACTTTTATTTTTGTAAGGGTGGGTATTCTTTTGTTTTTGTGACGGGGAAAGTAAAATGGGCCCATCATGATTTCACCATTTCGACGTATTATTATCCGATCTTGCAATATCATGCACATGTCACTGTGCGTTGATGTTGGTGACAAGACCTATCTACCGTCCAGTGGACTAATTAAAGTTGTACTACCACCGTAAAAAACTGTAAAAAGCTGGGCTGCCTCATTTGTGGGTGAGGTGATTGATTGCCTTGACCATCTACCCGTTCACTGAATTATTCAATATGTCCCAGTCCCATCCAGCTTCCTTCAATGAGAATTTAGAAGGGTGGGTGCCAAAAGTTTTCGATCATTGCTTTTGAATATTTAGCTTTAGAGACCACATTATATGTGATAGTGGTAATCGTATACACTTAACGAATTTGGCTTATAACATTAGAGTTTTAAATAGCGTTGTGATATTGTTAAAGCAAAAAACAGTTGTCAGAGCAAATTTTGTATAAAAGACTATTTTGTCCATTTTAATTATGATGATGAATCCAATTAGATATTTCCAAGTCCCACAAACAAGTCTACAACCACGCCTCTTCCCTTCTTTCTCTCCTATCGAGCTGGTGCCCTTTCAAGTCTGCAGCCATCAATCTCTCTATCTCTCTCTCTCTCTCATGGTACAAATCGCAATTCTTTTCTACCACTCAAAGAAAACTTATCCAAATATACTTTTTTAAATGAGACAATTAAGGGGGTAAAGACCACTCAATAAATAAAATTGTCTAACGATTTGCGTAAGAGTTATCTAACTTGAATTTCAAGTACAAATGATTTCTTTTTCTTTTTCACGCCAAGGTTCGGGGTTCAAACCTCGGACTTGGCATTTAGGAAGGGGTGGGGGGAGAGGGAACAAAAAAAAAAAAGGTAGATTTAGGATTAGGAGCCAAACTCTAATTATGTGTGGTAAAATATTTGGAAAGTTCACCCCAACACTAATTTGGGAGTCTCGTCCCAATTATATGAGGCAAAAATTATACATTGTTATAAAAATTGATAATAAAAAAAGGAAAACTGCAAAATTTTTTTGGCAAAGTAGATAAATAATCTATTTATTTATTTGGTTATTAGAATTGTTTACAGTTATCAAGAATCAAATGGTTTTTAAAAGCAAATTTTGGGATTTTTTTACCTTCTAGGTTTCTATTTTTTTTAGCTTAAAATTTTAAAATTTATCACTATTTGGAAAAAATTATGGAAATTGATTTAGGGTCGTTGTTTTTGCATTTTTAGATTTATTAAATTATTATTCACAATTAAATTTTTTATTTTGGGTTTTGTGTATTTATTAGTACACAGAAAAAATTGATTGAATAAAGATAACTAGAGAAGTCTGAGATGCAGAATGGTAAATTTGTAGAAAATTTTCTTATGGAAACAAAAAAAAATACTCCCAAATTTAAAATGATTTTAGGAGTGGAATTGATAGAGGGAAATTGATGGTAGATGGGAGTAGCGCAAAGGATGAGAGAGAGAGAGAGAGGCAAGGAGAAATAGAGGGGAGGCAGATGACTGGCCTATGGATTAGATGGGGGCGATGGAATTAGTGTTGAGGTAGATAACGAAAATGGGTAAAATTGTCATTTAAGTACAAGATTTGCTCTGATAGCTAATTTTTGCTCTAACAATATCACTAGTCTTTTAAATAACCAAAAGATAATTATTTATGAGCACTAAATCTATGGAATTAGAATTCATTACGAGTTTCGCTTCTACCTTGATGACCCTGACATTAATTGATTAACGCGTCCTCTTTAATTGAAGGGTTTCTCATATTAGAAGCGCCCAATAAATTGTGATTTAGTTCATTATAGCAACAAAAAATTAATATTGCATAAGAACTATCAGCACATGTGGATGGATGACAAAACCATGTTGATAATTGGCACATGTGGGGTGCATGGAAAATAAACACCTTACCCTACCTTGCGTCATGTGAATAGTGAATGATGGGGTGATATTTGGTTAAAGAAATGGGTTAATAACACTTTGCCCCCCTAAAGGTACAGAGGAGTCACACTTTGCCTCCCTAACTTTTAAATATATACATTTTGCCCCTCTAGTCAAGTAGGTGAGAGAAAATTTAGTTAAAATGAATAGGCAAATGACACAAATATCCTTGACTTGGAAGAGAGAAAAATTTTGGGAAAAAAAAACTCAACCATTACAATATTTTTTAAAAATATTTCTACAAACTTTCAAATAAAATAAACTACTGAATTTTAGATGAATTAAATATAAAAAATAACTAACTAAAAAAGTGATTATGATATCATAAAAAATTATACTTTTTGTACTGTTAAAGAGGATCTTTACTAATTTTTTATTAAATAAAAATTGCAATGTTATGAATGCAAAGCTAAAATTGAAACTTCTGATTTTTTTTTCTGGATTTAAGGAAAATTCTTAATTTACAAAAAAAAAAATCTCAATTTTAACTTCGCATTCATAACAATTCAATCTTTATTTAGTAAGAAATTAGTAAAGGTCCTCTCCACTAGTACAAGAAGTATAGCCTTATATGATATCATTGTCACATTTCTTGTTAACTATTTTTTCATATTTAACTAATCTAAAATTCAGTAGTTTACTTTATTTGAAAGTTTTTCATAAATATTTTTATAAAATATTGTAATGCTTGAGTTTTATTTTCGAAAATTTTCCTCTTTGCCTAGTCAAGGGTATTTGTGTCATTTGACTGTTTATTTTAACCAAATTTTCTCTCACCTAATTAATTGAGGGGGCAAAATGTATATATTTAAAGGTTATGGGAGTAAAGTGTGACTCCCCTATACCTTTAGGGGAGCAAAGTGTTATTAACGCTAAAGAAATTGCAAGGTCAGGTGCATTTTTTTTATGCCTAAGCCAGCATGAGCTGCACACACATGCCAACGGAATATAGTCAGCAACCCAAGCCACTATACCTACTTTATGGAAGGCAGACATTAATCTTGATGATCGCCTCAAATTCATTGGCCCATTTGGGAACCGGAAATATATTTGAAAGGAAGCCTAGCCGCCTACCTACCGGTGCCTAGCCGCCTACCTACCGGTGCCTAGCCGCCTACCTACCGGTGCTTGTAGCTCGATCATAGGTGAGAAAAATATAAAATGCACAACGTGCGCTGTGATAAAATATAAAATATACCATGTGTATTGTGATGTAATATACTAAAATTAATAATTTATTATTATATAGTGATAATAAATCACATTTTATAATATTTAATAACAATATTTGATAACAAATAATTAATTCTAATATGTTATATATCATATCACATGACATTAAGTGTACCCAATACCACTTCTTACACCCCTGCCTTCACCTAACCCTGCTTTTCCATCTATCCAACAAAGTTTGCACGTTTTTCTTGGTAAAGATTGCCTCCCACCACTTATATAAGTCATTCAGCATCGAGAATATATTGCTCATTCTTCTTCTTCTATTCTCTTTCTTTTGCAACACGCTTTCGCTGTGGATTCTTAATCAGATCCACTAATCAGTTGTGCTGTTCCATCATTAACTATGGCTGAGAAGGTATGCAATTTCCAACCTTTCCCGATTCCACAGAAGTTCATTATGTTTTGAAATATCAATTTCATAAGCACCTATGTATGAGATAAATCAATCAACTTCATTTAAATGCTTCTTTTTGGTACTACTACCTAGTTGGTACAACTTCATTTCTTACCAATTCACAACTGACAAAAAAACTATTCAGTGTATGGTACATCCATAATTCATTTCAATCCTTGATTGTGATTTTTTTTTTTTTATGTATATGGAATTCCAATATATTTCTTCCCACGTAACATACAGGTCACTTTAATGATACTCAAGGTTTGTGATCTTCAATGCTCATGCAGCTACAGGAAGGTCAAGAAAATCCTCTGCAAATTTCCTCGTAAGTATCTCTTCCCTCTTTCTGTCTCCAACCAAGAATTTAGTACAAAGTACTACAACTGGACACCGGCCGATATTTGCATGATGAGTTGCATTTTTGTCATTTCCAATTCTCCATGATTAAGCTGCTGCTGCTACTACTACTACTGTTGGATTAGAACTTGAGTTATATTTATTGTGATTTTCAATTTTCTGGACAAAAGAAATTAGAGACCAGGTGTACGATGAGAAGCAAAATTTGGTGAAGATCACGGTGGTCTGCTGCAGTCCGGAGAAAATCCGCAACGAGTTATATTGCATGGGTGGCAATTTAATTAAGAGTATTGAGATCGTGGAGCCCCCAAAGCCAAAAACCAAGCCGATCAAGGATAAAGTTCGCGAAGAACCAACACCACCACCCTGCAGTGATCACACCAACAGCTGTACCAGTGCTAGGTGTACCACACCCATACCCACATGTTCCACCACCCTGCTCTGATAGCTATGGCTACGGGTACGGATACAGTTATGGGTACGGCTACTTTTACGGTTGTAGGTAGGGGTGCAACACTAGCCGTTGCGATTGTGTTCATGATAAAACCATCAGAAGCTGCCGATGCGGTTGTGGGAAGGGGTGTGACGGTAGCCGTTGCGGTTGTGTCCATGCCGGAGGCTGCCGATGCGGACGTGGGGAGGGGTGTCACGTTAGCCGTTGCGACTGTATCCATGAAGAAAACACCGGAAGCTGCGCTAATATGTGAGGAGGTTGGTTTGTTAAACAAACGTGGGATCCAATCCGAGTTGTTATGTACTGTGAAATGGATTATGGTGACTTTTTACTATTTGTACTTTGAAAAGCGTCCTACCCAATGTTATTTGCACGTAACAAGAAAATAATAATAAGGTGCACAGAGATTGGAGGGTCTGGGACTTATTTCATTCACATATTAGAAGTCAAGTTGATTGTTTACAATATGTGACTATGTTGTAGTAGCAGCATGATGTGGTATGAAAATGAGTAATAAATTTATGTTGTAGTAGCATGGTGTGGTATGAAAATGAGTAACAAATTTTGTTAAGTAAATTATAATTTTTATTATGATAACGGACATTGACAAAATATTGTGGTCACTATGAACAAATGATAAACAAAAATTGAGATGAACTGCTCCATTAAAGTATCTAAATTCCAGTATTCCAAAATTCTTAATTAGTTGGCCAAAGAGAGAACATAAGAAATAAAATATTTTTTTTCCAGCTTTGCTAAATTCAAGAAGGCAATTAACATCAAACTCTAAAATATGTTGCACCCATAAATGTATTAGAGAGAACAAGCAAAACTTCAGTATTAAAGGGAAGATCTAAATCCCTGATCAAGCCCTTGATTTAGGGGGGTGGAAAAGAGGAAAAAAGGAAAAGACTATGAATGAGAATAAAAATAACTCTGTATGAATGAGAAAAAAGGTAATTAAAAAAAAGACTCTTAATTCCTTATTGTAGTCGTTCAGGGGAGTAGATATATATTGTACTCTAGTAGATGTATATAGCACTTCACGTCAACATTGGCGTAAAGGATATGAAATAAAGAAAGAAAGAAAGAATAGACCAAATAAAACGGCTATGAATTCCATAAAGAAGACATGCATGAATCCCATTGTCCTTAACGGAGAACGGACTTAGAAGTTCTATTTAGAACAAGTTAATTGTTCAGATTAAATGGACCAATTATGAATGGCTGAGATCGCATTATGTTGACCAAATTTGGAACCAAAAAACGACATTTTTTCACTAGCCAGTTATATTTTTAACTAACGAATTACAAGTTCTGATTGACCAATTACACACACCTCTAACTTGTTCAAACTGGATGACCCCTAAATTGTGAGGCTTCGAACCCATCATTGACTAGGGTCTATGCAGCATTTGGGTCACCAAATATGGCAATTAGAATCAAAGGAGGATTGTATGGTTGATTTATGAAATGGATATCATGCCATGTTTTAATTGGATCACCGAGATGTGCGTGAGATAGCATTGTCAGATTCTACTGAGCACAAGGAGGAGGATAAGCCAACCGAGATTACATGTTCATAAGACAGGTAAGGATTCAGTGGATAGATGTACATGTTCATCTTAAAGTGGCAGATGAAGCTTTTTAATCATTGTAATCAATGTAAATATGGTAGATAGGTGGATTGTGGATACGTTAAAAAGGAACTTTTGATTTAATATAACATCCGTGATTATAAGTGATAGATGAGTATTCTGGATACGTAAAAGCTACGTTTGTTAAATCTAAAAGTTTAGTACATGTAGCTTGGCTAATAGTTTTACAGGATAGAATTTAGTTTTATCGTTGTTTTAGAAACGCAAAATCAGTTGCATGGATGATGTTTGTTATTAATCGACACTCCTCGTTTTCGATCAATTTGTGTTCTTTTTTATAAGTTTGATTGTGACGGTTATGCCTAGGAGTATTAAGAGCAACAAGACCAGTTACTATTACTTTTGAATATTAACGATGTGATATGAAATTAGTGACTTGGATTGAAGAAGTATTATAACGATATTGACAACGAAAATTGGAAGTACATTTAACTAAAAGCGTAACCCGTCTTGATTATTGTATTTAAGGGACAACAATTATGAGTAAAAAGGAGACGAATCAAGTCAGCGAGGAATTGAAGGAAAATATAAGAGTGAAATGGAGGTTATCTTGATAAAATGAATATCATAATATGACCAATTGGAAATTTTAGCAAGGAAGACCCTCAATGCCGTTAGCTTGCAGGATACAAGGATGTTAAAGTCATCACATGCAAAAGTTTTAATGGTTGCTAAGGATGTTCAAAATAGTAGAGCCCTGCAAGTGGCCCCTCTTGGCTATGCAAAATAGCATTACATAAAACTTTGTGAGATAAATGTTCCCACTTTTGATGGAAGTCTAAAACCAAATGAGGTGAAATACTAGTTAAGTCAGATTGAAAAAAAGTTTCAAGATAATGGAAGCGCCGAAAGAAATTCGACCTCAAATAGTGACCTCGTTCTTGAATGGTAGTATGGAGTGAACCCAAAAGTAGCATGCTAGGATGACAAATTTTCATGGACAAGATTCTTTGAAGTTCTGTTGAATCATTATTTCCCTCTGGAAATCCAACTTTCCAAAATATAATAATTCTAGACTCTCAAACAATGATCGGATATGATTATTATGGAATTCTATTCAGGATTCAATTCCCTAGGGCATTTTGATTTAGCGGATGAAGTCCTCAAGATGACAGTGTTTAGAAAATGATTCAGCAATAAAATCTGCTCGATGGTTCTACTTGGTTATTTACTTGTTCATCATGTAATGCATGTTATGTGATGGAACTTATATTATGGGAAGAAATGAGGCGTATAAGTCTAAGAAGAAGCAAGCAATTGGTAAATGTGATCAACATCAAGGGGATCACGAGACTGAGAAACGCGGATGAAAATCCAGAGACTTATTCATCTGTGGGGAATTAGGTTTCAAGATAAATGTTTGTCCTAGTAGGAGTACGAATGCAATCAAGTCGACTAAGTCGAACATGATCAAGAGAAAGAATAAGAAGCAATGTTGGGGAACACAGAAGAGGGACATCAAGAAACCAGGATACATTATGTTTCGAGAATGAAATCTTTTGCATAGAGGAAAAGTGAAGATATATGATGTGATTATGATAACACTACAAGAAGAAAGGTACAACTAAGGTGAACCAGGAAAGTGCAACCAAGCTGGAACATGGATGTGAGAAGCAAGCAATTTTTGGCTTTTGCACCTGTGTCAGTTGTTGATGAATTGATGCCGTATCCATTTTCTTTGATTTTGGTGAAAATGAGTGTCAATTCAGTGACATGCCTTATTCTGATTAGTATACAGGTCCAAAAATTTGAGATCAGTTGTGATTGTTTTGAGCATATTAATGCACGTTAAAATTTATATTCTTAAGCGTATACTACTCTTAGTTATAGAGGGTTTACAATTATTATCATAAGTCATGCGATGCATCTTCATCCTTTTGAATATATAATAACAAAAAGTGACAAGCATATCAACAACCATTATGAAATGAGACAGAATTGGAAATGTGATAGAGGATTAACAAAAGAAAAGGGAAAACAATGAACAAAGGAAATGTGATACATATTGCCCTAGGCAATTATTTATATTAATTTTGAAGAGGAACTTATGTTCATTACTCCCAGAAAGAAAAGGAAAGAAAGAAGAGGAACTTGTATCTTGACAATAGTTTCAAAGTTAAATTTTACTTTCCATAATTACACGGAAGAATGAACTGTTCAACAAGGCAGCTTGCAGAAACCTGTGCCAATCCTCATTCTTCTAGTTATCTCTTCAATTAACAATATGCAGCAACACTTGATGATCAAATATTTTTTTATCACTACAAATTGTACAAATTCTTAATCTTTCCAGATGTATCATAACTTAAATGTAGGGGTTGGTTTGCAAAGAATCCATAATTTAAACTTCATCAAAATCATGATTAATTTACTGCTAGGAGCTCTTCTTGGGAGTGGCCTAAAACTCGATTCAGGATCATGGCTAAGCAGACACCATCTTGAGCAATTCGTTTCATCACCAGAGGCAATCTTGAATTAAAGTAACTGTCTGCAATTAAACAGGCCGAACATCATCTTTTTAACCATTTCATTTTTTACTTAAAAAGCACCACATTATGAACGTAAAGTCCCAAAGTATGGGATCCCAGAAAGAGGCTGGCCCAACTTAAATGAGATATAATAGCTTCTTTATAGTCTAACATTCTTGCTAGTTCATTATCTTCATTTTGCTTTGGATTGTAATCTCTAATGGAAAATATAGCTCCATGAGCAAAACTCCATTGTCAACTCCTTTGTAACCCCATTTGCAGCGATTGGATCCGTTTGTTTGGTTCTGTTTTTGATAAACATGTTTTTTTTAAAAACTTAATATACGTTTTCCAACTAACTTTTATCTCAGGAATATATTTATCGAGAATAATCTTTAAAACTACTGCAATAATGTTTTTAAAAAAATCTCAAAAAATGACCACCTAAACGGAGCCATTAATACGTTCTACTGCATACTTGTGCTTACAAGAAAATGCATCCATGAGAAATTAAAATATACCTATATGTTTTTGTACCGGAAGATAGAACAAGAGTGACTTCTTTGACTCTGTCTTGGCTTGGCTTAAAACAGATTAAGAGTGAAAACTCACTTGTTTACGCAAGGATAGAGATCACTACAGACCATCCAAGATTCAACATCGTCAGACCAGATTCCTTGTTCCATGAAGTAATCTGTAAGTTTAATTGGAACCAAAAATGCCAGTATTAAAAAAAAAAAAGTTGTCACAAATTCTTACGAAAATGTACGTGTCCAGTGCAAAAATTCAAATGTCACACCTAACACGTAAATTTTAAGCGTATCAACTTAACAACTACTAGCAAATTAAAGTTTGACTATATGTCTGAGTTCCTATGCGGGACCTCATCTCCAATTTAGCCAATTTTTACATAGTTTGAAATAGTGCAATGGTTACACTGAATAGTTACTCGCTTATGATAACCTTGGAATATTTTTCTTTGGTGTTCGTGAATCGGAATCCATATAAAAGAAACAAAAATAGACAATAAAAGCCATTGTCGACAAGTACTCCAAGAACACTTTATATATCTTACAAATAGATTAAGGTCAATTAGCCAAGAACTAGTATACTTATGTCTGTGATGTTAATCTCCATATCTTGTTCAAGGAGGTCCATTTCTTTCCCGTAGTAATCTGCAGCAATGGTAAGAATAATTTCTCTGTCCCACACCATTATATAGACGATCGCGAAATGCAGCAATCATTTATAGAAGTTTGTAATGTGCTGTCCAACCGGTTCTTCAACCTTTGCCAGCAGCTTATTCCATTTTTTTTTTCCATTTCCCCCAAAATCACGTTGGAAATTGTGCTGTCCACTTGTCAGGATTTCATTAGCTTCCATATACTTCCTGTTGGTATAGAAAACCACTTCTTTCTGCTCTCCGACATACCGCGTGTTATAGTAACTAAGTATGGTAAGCACTGAGAATATGGTATGTAAATTTCTAGGTCCAAATACTAAGGATAAAGTAATTATTGATGGACGCGACTTCAATGCAGAAAGTGGTGGTATTCTGTACAAATAAAAAGTAGAGGGGAGCCAATGAATTGATGACAAGTAGTTACCATAGTTTCCAACGTGGTTTTTGGAGGAAAGGAAGAAAATGGAAATAACCTGCAACCAAAGAATATTATAGCCGGTTGGGATGTTAGAAATTGTGGGACCTATCTTTGTATGATTATTTTAATTGAAAGAAAGTAATTTTGGCATGTGATTAGTTAAATGCAATGGACAACAATTTTAATTGATTATGGATGTTAATATTATTAATAATGATCAAAATTCAACAATTAGAATGAATGATCAAAATTCGACAATTAGAATGAATAAGCAATACCTTAACGAATTTGTTTAGTGGTTCTTAACCAAAGGAATGGCAAGGCACAAATGTAAACATTTGTTTTATATATCACTATGTTTTTGTAATAAATTTTCACTTAGATTGTATATATGACTTTGTTGTTGTAATAAATTTTCACTTAGACTCATAAGATTAAAAATTTAGTTTCGTTTTATGTATTCAACTGAGAATTAATATTATGTTAGTAGTGAAGAATATAATATGCCTTAATTAGAGCAAAGGTATGTGGTACAACTTGATTGCACAATCATTAACACCATTTTATGTATTCAATTGAGAATTAACATTATGTTAGTAGTAAAGAATAATATGTATTAGTTAGAACAAAGGTATTGTTTACTAAGTGATACAATTTGATTACACAATCATTAATACCAATGTTAAGATGTTACGAAGAGCAAGGAATGTATTAGCAAGGCTTATTAATTTAAATCAAATTAAAATTAGTATTAGTTGTTAAGAATATAACGAGTATTTTACTTAAAGAAAGTTTGATTATAATGTACTACTTGGTTTCACAATGATTAACACCAATACCAAAATTGATTAAATTTAATGAAATAGTACAATTTTATTAGTGAATTTAGTTAAACTTAGAAATAATTAGGATGGTAGAAGGCATTAAACTTAGTATAGTGAATCTTGATATAGCGACTTACACTTACAAATAACTATGAATATATTAGAAAGAATTAATATTGTTCATCAAGTTTGATATAGCAAAGTAGATTTTGTCTTGTGACAGTGAATTAGATTTTGTCTTATTAGCCAATTGATATAGTGATTTGTCTTGACAATGTTATTTGATAACATTATTTGATATGGTGAATGGATTTTGTCTTATTAATCTTGGAGGACGTTTTGTCAATAATTACAACGAATAAGCAATGTTTTGTCGACATTTTGTCTTAATAACCTTGAAGGTCATTTTGTCAAAATAGCCTATTAATCTATTAGATTTATTTGTTGTTCAAATGTTTATTATAAAATAGTATTTGATCAAAAACGTTGCTAGTAAATAAAATGTAAGTAATTCACTAGTGTAGATTAGAATAAAAAACGGTGCAGACAGTAGGTAGAACAACATTGACTTTGGATGCGGTTATTGCAAAGTTGAGAGAGGATGCATGGATGATGAGATGTGATAATTCTTACCAAGGAGATCAAGTGCTAACTGTACAGAGTTTTGATCGAGGGAGGAGTCAGAGAAAGAATAGAGATGGTCCCCGTGGAAGATCAAAGTCTAGAGATTTGGCAGAGGTAGATTGCCATTATTGTGGAGAGTTTGATCATATGCAGAAACGTTGCCAAAAAATGAGAGAGGATTTGAAGAGTCTGAATCAATTACAAGAGAAGGTGAAAGGAAAGTGGAAAATTGAAGACACTGCTGAAGACCGCACCAATGTGATTGAGAAAAACAATGGTGAGTTCCTTTCGGCAGCAAGTGATAGTGTTGCATGTGATGATTCGATAGAGTGTAAATTGGATTCTACCGCTTCACACCACATCTGCAAAGATAAGTCCATGTTTGGTACTTTGTGCACTAATGGAGATCGTGGTCATATCGGGTTAGGGAACAAAGAGAAGTTGAAGGTTGAAGGCGTTGGGACCGTTCACCTAAAGCTTCATGACTGTATTGTCAAGACTGTTCGAGATGGGAGGTACATTCCTTCTAGATGTGTTAATATAGTTTCTTTAA